>JALIZH010027040.1:0-28214 GCA_030522465.1 Rhipicephalus appendiculatus
TCAACGCTACCACAACCACTTCTCTTTCAAATTCATCGCGCAGCGCCAAATTCACTGCATCATTGAAAGTGTTTTATATTTCATCATGGCTAATTTCGACATTTTCACTTGCAAATTGGCTTTGTCGATGTTCGAGCTGGTACTTCTTTTGATAATGCACATGCACAAGTATCCAACCTGATTCACTGCAGGCGCCACACGATGCGACATTAGTATAGCAGCGAAATAATGTTTGAAATATTCAGGCTAGCATCGCTGCTGAGATATACATCCTTTATTCGGGTTGCTCAAGTGTATCAGCTTTCCTATATTGCTAAGCATGAAATACGTTTAGCTCCTGTCGTCAGCCGTATTCGAATGACCTTGAGCTAAACCCCAGCGTGCTTATCCGGGCACTTGAAACGAGAGCATACGGACATTCAAACGAGATCACCCGGGTACCGTTGCGAAAGCGAAATGACACATTCGGGCACACAGCCCACACGTAGAAATATGCGATATTTGGTAGTTCATCCATCGTTCAGAACCCCATTGCATACGATTGATGCTGTCCAAAGAAATTACAAAAATTTCTTCAGCTGGGTGATTGTTCCCCCTACCACTGAAGATGTAAATTGCACGCGTAAATTTTATGAGGAATTTACGATGGCGACGTTCCAAGGCCAGATGGGGCACCATGTCCTTGCTCTCAAACGCCAGAAGTGAGCCAGTAAACAGAGCGCTGCCAGATGTTATCATAAAGGCTGCGGCTTCGCGGAGCGGGCTGCCGCCTTCGAGACAGAGCGCCATGCCGCGTGTGGCGCAGCAGCCCTGGTGTCGTGTCGTGGCCGCATGAACGGGCTCTAGCAAGTCCCAAGAAGTATTTCACGCAGTCACAGAAAAACAAAAAATTGAAGGACACTTTGTACATTCCAAATTGTGTTCGGCGAAAGCGTGTGGCCATTCCACTGATTATGCCATGTCTTTTTTTTCTTTTACACTTCAGTCGGATAACACCCAAACCGAATGGGTGGGTGTTATCTTCTTTAATTTTTTTACCGCGAATCGCAGCGAGACGCGAGACTCATCTTGCTCCGTTCGCATGCGTTTGTATTTTCTCGCACTTTGCGCATCGTGCTAACGCCATCCGCGTTCCAGCTCTTAAATTGACGGACCATTTGTAAATTGGAAAGTGTATTCCGTGAACGCCTGGGTCCATTGAGACGGCGTCGATCAGAATGCTTGCAAACTCTGGGCACAGCGACGCTACGTAAGCAAAGCGCGAGC
Source organism: Rhipicephalus appendiculatus (assembly GCA_030522465.1). Lineage (NCBI taxonomy): Eukaryota > Metazoa > Arthropoda > Arachnida > Ixodida > Ixodidae > Rhipicephalus > Rhipicephalus appendiculatus. The sequence goes on from JALIZH010027040.1 coordinate 1,267, forward strand.
TCTATAGAGTCCGACGCTACCGGCGTCGGTCTGCGCATCCCGGTGGCCACCTGGCTCCGTGCCAGAGCTCGGATGAACGGACGGACGGACATGGACGGACATGGACGGATGGACGGACGGACAGACGGATGGATGGACGGACGGACGAACACACAAACGGACGGACAGACGGACGGACGGATGCCGGACGGACGCCGGACGAACGTCGGACGGACACCGGACGGACACCGGACGGACGTGAGCATGAGACATTAATGGCTTTCGCCTTAAAGATCACACCATCTCCCGCTACAGGGAACCATGAGCAGATGCGAAGCAGCGGGCGCTAACGATTACACTGGCGGCGGCGTTGACGCTGGCGCTCATCGCAGCATTGCACAGGAGAGAAACCTGGGGGCGCCGATCACGCAGTGATGGACCGGTGTTTCCTACTGGAACATCCCAATCGCTGCTAATGGGCAATGAGAGACAGAAGACTTGGACTGGACACAGAGACCCGCCGTCCGCTTTTAGTTAACGCGCACGCTGCGAATTTTTTATCGTTCGACAAGGGCACAGGCGAAATCTCCCACCGGCACTACCTTGCAGGTCAAGATCCATTGCCATATATACGGGGTGGCCAGTGAACGGTTGTGCAGCGCGAGCAGTTGTTTTTTTTCAACCAAGAAACTCGCTAGCAGACGCTGCCTGCGTCGGCGTCGCGAGGCGAGAGAGGGGGGAGCGTAGGAGAGGGGAAGACGCGCATGCGCAGTGGGGGTGTGGACGCCGCGGCGAGGGATGCCTAGAGGGAGAGAGGGGGGGAGCGTAGGGGGGAGAGAGGGAGGGGACGCGCATGCGCAGTGAAGGTGTGGCCTCCGCGGGGAGGGATGCCTAGAGGAGAGAGGGGTGGAGATGAGGTTTTTATTTTTATTTTTTTAATGGGTTGGCGCATGCGCAGTGGGGGGTGTGGACGGACACCGGACGGACGGACACCGGACGGACGGGAGCATGAGACATTAAAGGCTTTCGCCTTAATAGTGTCCTAATAGACAAATACAGAGTGTAGTGTGATGTAGTTCGATAGTGTGTGTCCTTGCTAACATTCTCAAGGTTGTTTCTAGTATAAACTCTAATCAATCTGCATAGCTAGTAGACGTTACATGCTCACATCTACTCTGAATTACGTGTGAGCTGAAGTAATCTAGCAAATTGGGCTAGTTTCAACATATTGATGACGGTCAGCGCAAAAAAAACGACACGAAAAATTGGACACTTTGTACATTCCAAAGTGTGTTCGGCGAAAGCGTGTGGCCATTCAACTGACGGAAAGACGGACAGAAAGACCGATGGACGGACGGACGGACGGACGGACAAACGCCGGACAGACGCACGGACGGACGAACGGACAGACGGACATCCGGGCGGACGGACGGACGGACATCCGGACGGATATCCCGACATCCGGACATCCGGACGGATGGACGGACAGACGGACATCCGGACGGACGGACGGACGGACGGACGCACATCCGGACGGACGGACGGACGGACATCCGGACAGACGGACGGACAGACGGACATCTGGACGGACAGACGGACATCCGGACGGACGGACGGACGGACGGACGGACGGAAGGACATCCGGACGGACGAACGGACAGACGGACATCCGGACGTACGGACGGACGGACGGACATCCGCACGGACGGACGGACGGACAGACGGACATCCGGACGGACGGACGGACATCCGGACGGACGGACAGACGGACATCCGGACGGACGGACGGACATCCGTCCGAACGGGGCCCAGATATGTCGATCGGTGGCCCAGAAAGGCGATCGGGGCCCAGAAAGGCGATCGCGAACGGGGCCCGATTTCGCTATCATGCTCTGCTCTTCAAGCGAAGTTAAAGCGTTCTCTAACTTTAGACTGCTATAAAAGTGGAGTCAACCCAGCATGAGGTCTGTGTCATAGCTTTATATATGAGATATTTATTGCTTCGTTATAAAATTACATAGCCAGCACTGCAACCACAATTGCAGTTGCAGCGATTTCACGCCTGGATTGGGTCTTTTTCCAAAGCGGTTTCAACTTTTGAAGGTCTGGCATGGCTCTGTGGTAGATTATCCGACTTTCCATGCAGAACACTTGGGTTCGATTCCTGCTGTGATCCTGATTTTTTTATCTTTGCCGTCGTCGGGTGTACGCTGCCGATGTCAGTTTCTCTAAACGCTCTCGCATTTAGGGCACAAATGTCTGTCCTCACCGTTCCGGGTAGATATAAACTGTCGATCACTTGTCGCACATACCCGCGTACCACGGCCCGTTGTATACGGGTATGTGCCACACTTGTCTGGAGGAAAAAAGTTCGATGACGTACGTGACAGGATTCTCGTGTTATTGACGTCGTGACCAGTTAGTTATATTTCTCAAACTCGCTTACCCTCCCATACCAGTTTTGGTCTACACCAAGTTCAAGAGGCAGTCACGAAAGCACCTGGACGTAGATAGATAGATAGATAGATAGATAGATAGATAGATAGATAGATAGATAGATAGATAGATAGATAGATAGATAGATAGATAGATAGATAGATAGATAGATAGATAGATAGATAGATGAGCTCAAAGTGCCAGCAGTTCGCAGACAAATGCTTCGCATTGAAAATTGCGGGTACTGTGCACTAAGTCGGGCAAATCTTGCGACAGCGAAGCACGGGCCCGTCGCCGCGCGCACTTCCCGTCGACCGACATGTCTAGCTTCGATATGCGCTGTTTCCTCCTCGGTCTCTATTCTCTTCTTCATTCTTTCTGTGCCACGCTTTTCTCTCTCCCCTTCTCCTTTCTCTCCGCCTCACCATCACATTTTACCTTCTCACGCTCACTTCTATTTCCCACCCCCCTTGCTAGAATATACTACAGAAGGCTATGCATGCTCCCGCTGGCGTGCCTGGATAGCCGAGTGGTTTGGACGCTCGCTTCGGTTCGCGGGTTCTAATCTCGCCTCGTAAAGAATTGTTTTTCAGCAAAAATCTTTCTCTTTTTTTACATCTTTCTTTCCGTATCTCTGTTTTTTTCTCTCTTTCTATTTGTCTCTTTCTCTCTCTCTACTCGTTCACTCAGTCGTCAGGGTTATTACAGACCGCGCCGTGACAGTGAATAGTGGCGTTTGCCCATATTCTGCGGCACATAGCCGTACATGATGATGACAGCTTTTTGACACAGTCACACACTCCTCACACTTTACGGTGAGCTATAACATTACCTCTGTTCTAAGTGCTTCGCTTTTAAAACAGACGTATTGCGCAATCGCTCACATGCACACAGAGCGCCTCTGTTGAGAAAATTCTAAAACATTTTTTTTCAAGAACGCTGAAACTAAGTTAAAACAGTACAAAAAACATCGCTGATCCCTCCTTCATAGGAATCGCTATAACACGAAAGTGAAAAAATGTCTTCACAGAAGTAGTGCTTATTGTGTAGCGTTTATGGGAGTTTGTACAATGTTTGTTGGTGTTAGACAGCTATAGCACCGTTTGACGTAGATGCACTCACGTTGACGCCTATATATTGGCACATCTCCATCGCGACGACTAACGCCTATGATCAAGATATAACCGTTGTGGTAGTTGAACTTTTATTGCGATAGCAATTATATGGACACTCTCGGCTGATTTTCGCCGTCTGTCGACGCCGTCCGTCGACGCCGTCAGACCACCTAACGAGGGTTTGAACCAGCGACCCCTCGCTCCGCAGCCTGCTAGCCAACACAGCTACACGCCATGCTCGTGCCAGCGATATAACGGCGAGCTGTTCATATGCACCATTTGCCGCTCGCGGTACGCAGATCTCGGAACAGCTTGAGCGTGTTTTCTATCACGCAACGCTTTTACAGTTTCTTTCAAATTGAAAACTGCCCTTCAGATGCGCACGAAAACGTGGCTCCCTTCTGTACCACTCATGATGTAGAATGAAAGAAAAAGAACACCGGGCACGCGTCAGACGCCACCGCGTGGCAGGAGACGCAGAGGGGTCATTCCACGTGCCGCAGTTTAAAAGGAAAAGAAGTGTCAAACAGCGTCGAAAAGTCATATAATCATATAATCAATCCTTGGCGAATCCCCCCTGAGTGGGTATCAGACATTTCAGAGGCAACAGTAACAACAGCGTCGGCTTCTCCATTGTGGACACCCCCGCAGCGCGTTGCTCAAATACAAACACGTAACAACCGCGACAGTTGTTAGTTCGCGCTTGTCCTGTGTATACCAATGCGTCCTTTTCGAGCGTCCTTCTTTGTGCTGCGGCGGCGCGTTGCAAGTATCGAGCTGCTTGTTGTTCTTCGTGTGACAAACTAATTTCTTGCTATCGCTTTCATTGCTTCGCCCTAGTGGCGAAACTGTGACTTTTTTAACCTATACCTGGACGCAGCGTATCGGGAATCGCGCGCGAGGACGACATCAACAAGCACATAATAAACACTGGTACCGTGCACTTCTTCACATCGTCGTCAATTAAGGAGAGAAACGGCACGGCGTGCGCTTCCGAGTGATCCGGTAACCTACGCCTGTGCTCATGTATACACTACCACACAGCGCTTCAGCAACACGGGAGGCAGAGGTTCGTAGCTTTTGCCGCGAACGCGCGCTGGTGTTCCACGTCCCGCCGGCCTCCATCTCGCTCCACCAAGGCACCAAGGCATTCGCCGTCGACATCATTGCCTTTCTGCACCGCTTACTCGCAATTTTATTACTCGGTGCTACCGCTATCGAAGTAGTCGGTGGCGAAACATCGTTGGTACATCGAGAAGCTGCACTATTCCGACAACAAGCCGTGACACGCTAACACGAAGCGAAAGGCAAAGAACATAACTAGAGTGACACATAACTGCGTCTAGGATGACCCCCGATGCTATACTCGGCTACAGCTTTCCTTGACAGCACTGTGGAAGCTCCAGAACCAAAGCGCATGTTCTGCTTCCGCGCCAAAAAAATAGTACTGAAGTTCATTGATAATTTTCTCATTTGCCTTGCTGAAATAAATACTACTTTATTTATTACGAGACTTAAACAGTTGCGGGAAGTTGCAGGCAAAATACAGTTATCGTTGACCTTGCAAGAATGCTTTCCTTTTCTTTCCATTTCTTAGACAGCACCACCTTTTCAGCCCACCCGTTTTCAAGGAAACATGGCGTCCGTGACGTCACTGTGCGGCCTAATACGCGCTGTTTAGTTCTTCAAGAAAAATGTACTCGTAATAGGACACTAAAATGTACACTGAACAATCGAAATGACTTTCCCATTCATAATTTTCAGGTATGTGTTTTTCTAAACGCGTTAACGATGCGGACGAGCAAAACCGAAATCAGCCGTAAGCTGCCGAACTACTTGCGGAGCAACACGAATGTGTGGAAGCCCCGCCTCCGTAGCCTTCGCTCCAATGTCAAGATAAGTTGTCGCCGAGTATAGCGCGGCCAGTGTTTCTTGCTGCTTTCGAGACGCTTCAACCATGACCTCCGAGATTGCGCGCCGGCGCTCAATCTCGGACGCCATGCTTTAACCTTTTCAGTCCCAGTGATTCCAATTGGAATCATAAATTATCTAGGTCAGTCAGCAAGCATCTGATAAAGATAAAGCGTTGTTCTTCCTCAAGAGCCCGTATTTAGCATCTGCCCTACATGTGGTGTCAGCATGGTACACACAATACAGCAAGGTCACGTCTGAACAAAGAAATTACAGAAGCGGTCGTGCTGTTCGCGCATTTCGCTGAGGCAGCGTCTTCTTTCACCGTGCAGAGATAGGGCATTTATTTTAGTTCTGCGCCAGAAATTTGAATTTCGGCTATTGGACATTATGATATCGTATCTAGATAACATTTTAAGTAATAAATGAACTGAAAATTATGGAATAATTATTAAATGAAAATTATTTATTAAATTAATTGGCACATTAATTACTCTTCACTGAAAAGTGTGAGCAAAGAGTTTTTCAGTTTTTTTTGACTACCACGATCATGTGCATCTCCAAATGTGAAAACTAGTTGCTTACATTGAATATAGTTAATTCGGTACTGAAAGGGTTAACTGCGTCGTTGACGAATCGTTCTCTACCGTGATAGTAAGTGTCATGCCGCGTTTACTTCTCTTCATCGCTCACAGAAGGCGCCCCCCCCCCCCGCCCTACCTACGGTCCATGAATATTTTTTTTAGGAAGTACCGTCTTTCCTTTAACTGAACCGCCGCGCCGTGCGCCCTCCTCTCCCGCCTCTCGGGCCGTCGCCCGGGAAAGCTCACGAACATCCCCGGTCAGGAACATCGCACCTGTTATCAGCGTGACATGGCATTCTTGATACGAATGTAGCGACAGCCGGGTTGTAGGGCCGGCGCCCGCAGTGCGGCCTTTTGGGAGAGCATATAGAGGAGGCTCGGCCTGTTGAGAGAGGATATGGAGGAGTGCATCTACTTCCTATAATAAGGGGCTTTAGCCCCGCTAACAGAGATCACCGAGCGAGATAGAATGTGTCGGAGATATGAGGCACGTTTGATGAGTGTATTTCATATGCCTCGATAGCTCAGTCGGTAGTGTCGGGCGCGAAGCGTCCCGGGCCGAGGAGTCGGAGGTTTGATTCCGGGCGGGGGAACATTCCTCTGAAAGTTTTTAACATGAAAGTGTCTTACGCCGGGGTCCACCACGGCTCCACTGAAGTATTTCCGTCACGGATATGACGTTGTAAAACACACTAACAGTCGGCAAAGAAAAAAATTTAAAGAAAAAGTTTTGTCACCGGTAGTCGAACCTACGACCTCTCGCTCCGCAACGCCCGGCGCGAACCGACACGGCCGCGAACGGTACGTTACCCGTGTACTTAGATTTAGATGCACGTTAAAGAACACCAGGTGGTCGGAATTTCCGGAGCCTTTCACTTCGGCGGATCTCATAATCATATCGTGGTTCTTGAACGAGAAATCCCAGATGTTACTTTGTTTGCTCATGCTCGCTCTGTGTATACTTGTGCGTTCGTTTCGTGCGTCCTTCTTTTTGAGCAGCGCGCTTTAAGTGTCGAGCCGTGACAGCTAGTTCGCGCTGGTCCTGGGCATGTTCTTTTCGCGCGTTCTTTCATGCTTGACGAGCGCGCTATAAGTTTCGAGCTGCTTGCCGTTCTTCGCGTGACATTACAATTTGTTGCTATAGCATTTATTCCACCGCCCTTGTGGCGAAACAATGCACAACAAACGCTGAACTACTTCTGTGAGGACACGTTTCACTTTCGCGTTATAACGATTCCTATGACAGAGGGATCTTTCTCATTTGGTGGCGTCCATTTTATCAACGTCATATCATTGACGGAAATACGTCACTAAAGTCTTGGTGGACCCCGGCATCAAACACTTTCGTGTTAAAAAAAATCATTTCTACCAATTACTTGCTTGGTTCGGCTGAATATTGAAATCAGTTCATTCTGTACGACAGCGGGTTTTTTCTTCTTTCGAGATCAAGAGATTGTATCTACAGTTACACAGCAGTCTATCATGTTGTGACAAAACCATAACTGATTTTAAGGCGTAAAAAACACAACCACAAGAGAGGACATGGGACAGTCCCGTGCCCTCTCTTGTGAATGTGTTTTTTTCCGCCTTAAAATCAATTATGAACGTACGGCAGCACGCCGAACAAAAAGTTCTCGTATGTAACACAACCGTTGCTCAATTCTTCTGTTGTACTGCAAATTACCTGCACAATTTTATTGTTTCAGTGTGTCCTGGGGGTTGTGATAATCGTAGTCCTTCTTCCAATGTTGGTCAAGATCAAACATTTGCGGAAGCATTGGGTCATCAGCAGATTTGACTTTGTAAGTTACCTGTCCTTGTTTATCCTATATGCAGGGATCATGTTGGTTAGAAAACTGTGGATATGTGCTGCATATAAATATGATGGAAGACCGACGCGAATAACTTAGCTCACGTACACTTGTGGTGCTCCTTGCTTCTGCTTCGTTCGAAGGGAACTTGCCGAAACAACAGAAATTTATGTTAGTGGATGATGGCTAACAGTTAATATGGCAGGCAGACACCAGGACAAACAGCGCTTAACGCTAATCAGTTAATTGTAATAGTTGAGGATGTGATGTTATCCATTTAAACACGTCACACATATAGTTCTCCGTTGAACACGTAAGGATTGAATAGCTGATCCTAAAGCAAAAACTCACAGGGGCCATATCTACCAGTCACGCTCATAAAATTGTGGCTCATTTTGTGCACATAAAGCTCATATTCACGCCATGGGCCAGTAGGCTCACCGGCTCAAGCGCCATTCTCTGGTGTGCCCACTTCTGTAAAAGCTCGTTTCAGGCACAGACATCAAGACAGAACGACGATGGCCGGCTTTGGAAAGCCTAATCAGCTGACTTTCAAAACTGTCCCGCATGCTGTGCTTCCAAGATCTTTTGAGTGCCGAACCCTGGCAGAGTTTAGTAATAACCCTTCTTACCAGCAAAGCCAAAGCAAAGCCATTGCGAAGCCTGCGCATGTGCTCTGAGGTTTCTAGATGTCAAGTTCCTGGGTGGGAGGGAAGAAAGAACGGCACGTGAGCTTTGAGACGCGTTTTTTTATCAAAGAGTAGTGAGTGTGCAAATCAGACGTCTGTTGTGTTTTTTTTTTTCCGCGGGACATGCTTTTTTTTCGGTCATTCAGTTGGTTCGTACTCTCTGTCTAGCACCCCCTGTACCCTGCCGGATGTGACTTGCGCGCCTGCGCGTTTGGAGCAGTATATATTCTGTTTCTCGTCAATTTTCATTAAAGCTTTAAGTGGCGCCTGTGTTGAATGTTTCCGTGTCTTTGTTATGTGTCTTTGAGCTACACCATGATTATTAGACAACAACAACTGGCCCAAGAACAAGTCCTTCTGTAGAATATTCGACGTGAGTTACGTAGCCCTATGCTAAAGAACTATGTGCCCACCAAATCATGTGGACCTATGACCATTGAATAATTTCCATTAGTTATCCGCGTGGTCAATTGAGCCCTGTGCAGTATAGATGTATATATATATATATATATATATATATATATATATATATATATATATATATATATATATATATATATATATATATATATATATATAGGGGCTTTGCGGCGTAATATATCCTTGCTCACAGCCATTGATAACACAGAACTTAGATATACAGTAGTACTGAATAATGTAAAAGTGCGGTACGCAACCAATATAACAGGGCGTCAAAGCAATAAGGGATGATATAACAGTTAATGGAACGTTCGCGGTGCGTCTCAACGAGAATGCGCGCTCACCATAAAACTTCTCTAGGCCCTCTGGTCGCTGAGCTTCCTGAGTGTGGTTGTCTTGAACGCCACCTATGGACTGTTGGTCGGGATTCTCCTGGGTCTCATGGTAATCTTCCTTGAGCTAAAAGGGTAAGCAGCTGTGTTACCATTTATGGAATGAAGGAGAATTACAAAAGGAAACTTTCTTACGGGCAAATGGTCCTAAAATACATAAGCGTGCTTTACAAAGACGTCATTTAATCAGCGCATGAAAACGCTAGCTCACATTAGCCGTCATTTGTCTTTATTTCGGCAGTGCTAACAGACGTTAATTACTGCTACCCACTACTGAAAATGCGCTAATAACTGTGGTAAGTAACGAACTGGTATTTTGCGAGTAAGCACGGTAGCCCCGCGTTACTGGTAGTATGCAGTTAAACGTGACAGGGCAGGACTACCATCACCGTTCCGCGAAGTAAAAACCATTGACCCGCTTAGAAACGCTACTTAACAGACGCAAAGACGGATGGACGTAAGCATAGAAATGTTGAGGAATGAATGCGTGACATTGCACAAAAGTAATGCTAGGCAAGTTCTACTGGTCTAGTCAGTGCCTCACTACGGTATCAGTGAGAAATGCGATCGTCTCGGCCGTTCGTGGGATTTAGTGAGTGGCTGAAATTTTTTTGATGGTTGGTAAGCGCGTATGAACATGAGCCTTAACGGCTGTTTTGGTTAGAAGAGCTTGGGTAGGGGATAGTTGGAACATCATTGCTGGAACATAACATTATAGAGATACAAATAAAACATTTTGTATCATTTCATCTTCTTTTAACAGACACAAGGGTTCTCATCTTCATCTCCTCAAGCCTGACGTCTACGTGCCTTCGAAAGGGATGTCACGGGTACGTAAAAGCACTATGTTGTAACAAAACTTCGATGTTACACTCTGCCACACCAGATGGGCCATAAACCAAATATCTTAAATTGTAGCTACTGGCAGATTTGATGCAGCTGATGTGAGTACTCCTCTCTCGTGATGCAATAACTGTTCATGTATGCGAGACAAGCAGCGCCATCGTAGCGATATTACGGTTGGTGAATAGCAGCATACTTTCACATTGTCTGGGTACACCATGGCCTCAGGTAATCAGTCCTTATATTTCGCGAACTTATGATTAGAAAAATCTGTCCTGGGGCTATACAGCGCTAGCTTCAACTGACGGTCTTGACGACCGCAAACATAATCCGGATCTTTTAACAATGTAACGAAAAGGTTCCTGCTTTCTGTCTGTCTACGCAACAAGCACGAAAAAAATTCTGTCGGCGCCCATGCTCGCATTGAGCAGTCATTGTCTTCTTCAATGCGCCGCCATTGGAGAGAGGTGTTTCTGTTTGAATGCATATACAAGGAAAGTGTAAAACCTGGCCTCTCGAACGGTTTAGCTCATCATGTGTTCACGTTTACTAATCATGTACTATACGACATTATTCTCTTTTGTGGAACGCTCTAGATCGAGACTGTGAAGGTCTACCGTTTCGGCACTCCGCTGTGCTTCGCAACGTACCAGAACATCGTGGCTGACTTTGAGCACCTCTTCGAGGACGAGAAACGTGCAAGGAAAGCGATCACATGGAAGCTACACGACGCGTAAGAAAAAATAGATTTTAAGCCCAGAGCAACCGTTCCTATTTGGCTATTAATGTCACGTGAGCAAATTTTGTGTGTGTTATTTTTTCTGTTATTTGACAATGATGTAGAATGATCCTTCTGGGCTTCTTAGCACAATAAGCCACTCAGACGGGCTGCTCTATAAGCTGCTCATATTGCACCCCTATTTTTTTGTCAGTATGAGCTTAATTCGCTTAATTCCCTCAATTCGCTGTCAATTCGCATCGACGACCCCAAGCCAAAAAATCGGCGGATCCCACGCACTGGGGGAATCGATGTGATGCGAAGCAGCCAGCAAGGAGCAAATCATGCTGTCCATAATATGCATGTCATTATTTACATGTTAGGACCTGTCATGTGTGTTCGTCATACAGTCACGACACTCAATACAAATTTCGGTGTATATCAAGCTTTGCGAACTGGACGCAAGCGCACCATGAGCGTGGCATGTAAATGGGATTGTAGATGACATGCATGCCAAGATTTTCATGTTACCACCTGCCACTTATGTTTGATGTATCGTCACATCCCGCAATACCAATTTCTGTGTATATCAAGCTAGCGAAGTGGACGCAAGTGCACCATGAGCGTGGCATGTAAATGGGATTGTAGATGACATGCATGCCAAGATTTTCATGTTACCACCTGCCACTTATGTTAGCTTAATTTTTTACCTCGAATCGCCGCGAGACGCCAGACTAATCTGCCTCCGTTTCACATGCGTTCGTATTGTCGCGCTCTGCGCCTCGTGCAGACGCCATCCGCGTTCCAGCGTTTAAATTGACGGACACTTTGTCAATTCCAAAGTGTGTTCCTCGAACGCCTGTGCCCACTGAGACGGGGTCGGTCAGAATGGAACGTGATGCGCGCGTCTCCTTCCTTGCATGATTAGAGACGCTGGGCACAGAGATGCTACGCAAGCAAAGCGCGAGCGCTGTAGAGTCCAACGCGACCGGCGTCCGTTTGCGCGCCCCGGGGCTCCACCTGGCACTGTGCCAGGGCACGGCTGGAGGGACGGACGGACGGACGAACGGACGTGAGCATGAGACATTAACGGCTTTCACCTTAAAATTTGGTGCATATCAAGCTGGCGAAACGGCCACAAGAGTGTCATGAGCGTGGCATGCAAGTCATGTTGCACATGACATGTCATGATTTGCACATTACCACTTGTCATTTATCCTCGTCATACAATCAAGTCGCTGAATACCAAATTTGGTGTATATCGAGCTAGCGAAACGGCCATGGGAGTACCATGAGTGTGGCATGCAAGTCATGTTGCACATGACATGTCATGATTTCTATATTACCACTTGGCATTTATGTTGATCATGCAGTCACGTCACGCAATACCAAATTTGGTGTATATAAAGCTAGCGAAACGGCCGTCAGTGCGCCATGAGCGTCGCATGTAAATCATGTATATGACATGCAGGTCATGATTTTCATATTACCACTTGTCATTTAGGCTCGTCATACAGTCGCGTCCCTCAATACCAAACTTAGTGTATATCAAGCTAGCGAAACGGCCACGAGAGTGTCATGAGCATGGCATGCAATTCATGTTGCACATGACATGTCATGATTTCCATATTACCACCTGGCATTTATTTTCGTCATACAGTCACGTCACAAAATACCAAATTTGGTGTATATCAAGCTGGCGAAACGGCCGTCAGCGCGCCATGAGCGTGGCATGTAAATCATGTTGTACATGACATGCAGGTCATGATTTTCATATTACCACCTGTAATTTATGTTGGTCATGCAGAAATGTCTCATCGTACGAATTTTTGAATATATCAAGTTAAGAAAACTGCCTCAGGAGCACAATGGCCATGGCGTGTAAATCATAGTTTTCATAACAAGATATTCATGATTTTCATGATATGACCAGTCATTCATGTTCGCCGTACAGTCATGTTATGCCATACCAATTTTGGTATAAATCCCATTAACGATACGGCCAGGAGAGCACAAAGTCGTAGGAGGCTAGATAGATAGATAGATAGATAGATACGCTCAAAGTCACCGAAGTTCGCTAAGAAATGCTTCGCATTTAATATCTGCAGCCTGTCTCATGCTAAGGATTACGTGGGGATATGGTCGGTCAACTTGCGGAATAATAGGACGCTCCCTTCGTTTACAAAAGGACGAGTAGACAGCAGCCGCGGGTGCCCGCAGGTGAAGGCCCGGCGATCATGCGATGACAACAACGTTGTCATCGCATGATCGCACAATCTTCCTAAATATGCACTGATAACCTTGCCAGTAAGAAGAACTCTGAAACGAATAGTTGTTGGCACTAAAAGACTGTGTTTGCGTTTGGTTCAACCTGTCGTCTTGCTCTTGTAATTTTTCATACTATAAAATCCTGAACATACCTTCCTGTAGCTACATGAGGTTGCTTCAACCTACACACACAGTACACTTAATGCAGATCAGTATCGTAGCCTTCAAACTGGTGGTGTGTGAGTATCAAAATTTCAAGTGAGAACCGAATTCGAATATTTAAAACCATGAGCGAATCGAAGCCATTATTTCATGGATATTTTCGAAAACGAATAGTAATAGAAAAACAGCTGATTTTCGCTAACAAAGAAAAAATCACAGCATAACCACGAAGTGAATGATGGTGAGTGGGCGAAGCTCGAAGGGATCATTCGGGTAACCGTGAATCTCCCCGTATATTGCCCACTCGATCATGCAAAGACGTGACAACACGTGCCACGTCTTTGCATGATCCTGGGAGTTCGATCGTGAGCTGGGCACGAGCGTCGCCGACTTGTGTTCCGGGCGCTCCCAGCCTCAGCGACAACGCCAGTTCGCGTTCCACGACAGAGGAAGACGATGCCACCTACTCAGACGCCGAAGTGCACGCCAGTGCTCGACGCAACGCATCGCCTCCGCATGCATCGCCACAGAACGCTGCTGTGAGTTGTGAAAGCCACGCGTCCTTGTCTATGGGTTGTGCCGCCGTGAGTACCGGAGCCGCCGCATGCTCCGCAAGTACCGGCTGCCCTGATTTTGCATGCGACTCACACGAGAGCACTGTGGAGCTGACTACCTCCTCTCTGGTGAAGTTCACCTCACCGTTGATCACTATGGAGTCCACCTCCGGTGCTCGACTCCGAGTACCGCGTCGGCCCGGCGATCCCAATTATAACAGCGCCATCTATCCTCTTTAATCGTCAAGTATACGAAAAACTAACGCCATCTAGTGATATTATTTCCAAAGACATATATACACAACGCCATCTAGTGAGCAATTCTTAAAGCTAACTAGAGCTGGCTACATACATACTACTACAGAGGAGGGAACGACACACACCCTTAGGAGCTTCGCCCCTAAAAGAACTTGTTTTCACCAGCCAGACATGAAAAACGAAGTTTGTTGTAGAGCAAATAACGTACAACGCCATTGATTTACAGTATCACATATTCAGCTACTTAATGTTGTCATGAAGGAAGGATAACAGCTTGGTATGTTCCGGAAGTAGGGACACCGTTGTGCGTGTCGCCGTCTCTCCAGATAACGAAAACAGACGCTCACTAGGCACACCAGTGCCGATGTTTGATTCTTGTCGACATAGTCTAATAATCTAAGCGGGCTTTTTCAATTGGTAAGATCAATGAAAACTCACCGGTCCCATGTTCATTCCAAGGGAACCATCTCAGGATAACCCAGAATAATGCGGCGTTTCCTAATTTTTCGAGATTTCTTGTTAAGTTTGCAATGGCTCCCCCCTTTTTGGTAGTCTCATTCAGTAAAATTTCGGCACTCTATGGCAACAACATGCTTGGCCTCATAAGCAATGACATGCTCTCGCCGCTGCAATTGAATACTGGCACAACAATTGCAAAGATGTCCTGGAGAGAAGGGGGGAGTGTAAATGGGGCAAATAAGTCTATTTTGTCTATTCGTGCATGAAATGTCGCGAAATTTAGCACAAGTATTGGTCGCTTTGCGCTGACATCCTTTCCTACAGGTTATCAAGTTTGCCGATGTTCGAATATTTCGAAGAGTAAAAATGCCTTGCGAATTGAAACGAATGCCTAACTATTTGAAGTTTCCAGTATTCGTGCATCTCCACTTCAAACGAATTAAGCTCCGAGCACCATTATATGTAACCAAATAGTGTTCAACAAAAATTTGTCAAACCTGGCTCTCACGTTGAATCTCTCAGCAATATGTTCAGCAACAATAAGTACGATGAAGTCGATAAGCATCCTTCCTGAACTATATTTTATTTAACCCATTAGGGTCCGGTTTCTTTTTTTATGAGTCTTGTGAAAGCAGATGCGGTTTTTGATGGTATCTACATCTGTATAGATCAAACTGAAAATTTGATCGTGAACGAGCGCCTAGTTTACAAAATATGGCCCGTGACCATATGGTCACGCTAGGCCCTTAGGCTATAGCAAAAATCACTAAGTGACGAATTTTATTTCAGGCCTTGACAAATCGCGAAAAAAATTAGGGATTTGTTGGGCACTAGAAGCGAAAGTTGGGCTAGTTGGTGGTTCATGCTTGGGATTTAAAACAGGGAAGGTGAAACAGCAGGCCATTGCTATGCTGCAAGATAGGAATCTGTCCAGTCTCGCCAGTAGAGTAAAAAAGGCAAAGGAATTAAACCTGCAAGTTTTTTTCTCCGTGAAAACCCATAAACAAAATTCCCCGTTCAGAGCCATCATATCAGAAAAAGGAACTTGGCTTTCTGAGATATCGAATTTCTTGCAGATGCACCTGGAAGCCCTCAATGTAGTCGATCCTTTTACAGTTAAGAACACGGAAGGTGTAGTAGATTTTCTCAGAACTGGTAACCCGGGTTCATGTTCGGCATTCAGCATCGACATCGAGGACATGTTTTACTCCTTACCGCATGGTGAGCTTCTGCAGAGTGTTAAATCTTGTGCTGTTGAGGACAATGATGAAGTTCGTGAACAGTTGTGGCGTTTCCCTGGAAAGCTTTTTAGAATTGCTGACGTTTTACTTGCGGTCTATGTTTGTGGAATGGAAAGGGGGGCATCTATATCCAAAAATCCGGGGTTTGCATCGGATCTAGGGGTGACACCGGTTTAATTAATATTTTCCTGGGTCAAGTCGACAGGTCTGTTGCCGAGAAGTTGCACAAACTGTCCTGCCACATTTTTCGGTATGTCGATGATTTTTTTAATTGTGATTAAAACCGACAGTCAGCATAGCACGAGAACTGATATATTAAGCATTTTTAAGGAGTCTGGGCATGGGCTAAAGTTCACTCACGAGCTGCCTGAAAAAGTGAAGCTTCAGTTTCTAGATATTAGACTGCGCTTTTACGAGGAACATGTGTGTTGGTTGTACAAGCCCCCGATCCGTAAAGGGTGTCTTGCCGTTCACCTCAGGCCATTCAAAGATAGTTAAGTCCGGCATTATTTATGCTGCGCTGCGAGCTGCGCTCCAGAAAACGTGCACGCATGTGATAAAAGAATCTTTCCTGAGCCAAGTCGAAAGGCTGAAGTCGGCAGGGCTACCCTGATACGGAAATCTTGAGGAGCTGTCAAAAGCTAATCAAGTAGGTGAAGGGCGTTAATGATACGCGTAGGAGAACAGAGAGCATGCGCAATGAAAAGAGACCGGTTGTGGTACCCTACGTGCATAAGTTTTCCCATTGCTTAAAAAATGCGGCCAGTAGGTATGGGGTACGTGTTGTGATGTCCGCTCCCAATAAGATGTCTTCTATTTGCTCCCGCTTGCATAGAAGAAGTTCGGGTTCACGCAAGGCCTGCTCGTTCTGTCCGGAGAAAAGAAAGAATAGATATGTTCAGTGTAAATCATGTGTTGTATATAAGTTGCCATTATCATGCGGGGGGGGGGGGGGGGTTATATAGGACAAACCGGGCGGTGCATTAATGTGAGACTAAAAGAACACTTAACCTCATTAACGGCTTCTGGCGGTTTACACTTGCCAGCACATTGTAGAGACTGTGGCTGCCAACCTATGGCAAATGAAGCCACTTGTTTGTTTGGCCATCGGGACAAATGCACCAGGGAAGTGATGGAGGCTTTTTACATTGAAAGGGAGGGGGAAAGGTGCGTAAGTAAACCGTCTGTGGCCCTCGGGGAAAGGAGGTTCGATACCTGGGTTCAGCGCTGCCATGTTGAAGCGATTATTAGTTTTCTTTTTGGACTGTTACGCATGTTCTTTGGCCAGTATGAAGGATTGTTGGTTTCTTGTGTTTTGTTTTTCGGTTGTTTACACACGTGCTGCTTGTCACAATGATTAGGTCTCTTTTGTATCCTGTTTGCTCTGCTGCGCAGACGCCTTTGGTGTGCCACGTGACTAGGTCGGCTGCTTGATATATGTGTGTGTGCCTTCCAATAAATTTTAGTTGTGAGTTCAGCGCCGTGTCGTCTCTTCTTTAGTCCCTTGTCTCTATTTTGCGCTGTTTTTAAATCCCAAGCATGTTGGGCACTTATTGTAAAATGAAGTGAAGCATTCTATGCACATACCGACGTCGCATTTACAGCACTGTGTGTGCACCGTGCTGTTGCAGTTGTCTCTAGCGCACCTGCAGCTTTAGCCGTTAGGTAGAGTTTCTACGAAGTGGACTGTTTGGTCATTCAAAATGTGGACCACAAGGCGCATGGTCAACAAGCGTCGACGCTCTTCGACGGCCAGTCCTTGTTGACTTGTTATCCCATCATGTCAGATAGCTTTGAGGGATTTGCGCCCGGAATTCAAGTTGAGTGACGTTAGATCATGTGCTGCGCATAAGGACCGCACGTTGCTTATGGCTACGTCGCAAAGTGAATATCGCTCACTACCCATTCCTGCGACGAATTGAAATCCGGTAGGCATCTACGTTTGCACTCATCTGGTCAGTGCCTCCCGTGAGGCAGTTTTTTGGGGTAACGGCATTAGGGTGAGGCACTTGGATCTTCTTCGGTGCGCTTGAAGATAACTTCGCGTCAGGGCTTTTATCTCCTATACCTAAGCAGATATTTGGTGATCCATCGCCTTGTTCTTCATACTCTGCTTCATCTTCATCACAGTCGCATCCACCATAGGGGCGTCGTCAGCAAGCACCGTATTAGCACCTTCTCAAAGCTGCCCACAAGTTAGGTTGTCTACGATTTAGGTGCTCAGAACGCCAGGTGGTCGAAATTTCCGGAGCCCTCCACTACTGCGTCCCTTATAATCATGCCATGGTTTTGGGATGTTAAATCCCAAGATTTATTATATAATCTACTTAGGTTGTCTATGAGACTACCAGAATCTTCATTTGCGAAATCTTTGTCTGACTCGGTGGTAGCCTCCGATAGCTCAATGTAGACAGCCGACACATCTTCATCGTCCTCTTCGAACATTCCGGCTATATCATTTAAAGTATACCTGGGCCTACAATAAATTGGCTCGCGAATGTAGTGGATTCACCCTAGAAGGAGTATAAAACGAGGGAAAGAACTTAACAAAAATACGGAGCCTAAAGGCCTAGCGTGACCATATGGTAACAGGTAAAACAACAGGCTTGTTCGCGAGCACGATTTTCGTTAATCTGCTTCAAATTTGCACCGGAGATTGTATAGTGCATCTACTCTACCGCGACATGCGCATAACGCTATTGTAAGAAATAATACTACAAAGAAATATGTTGACACGAAGTACGTTGCATGTCGACGCGCCGAAATGTATAACCAGCATTTCGCGCCTGTTTTATCAGCTCCCCATTAAACAAAGAAAACTTCTGCCACATGGTGTCTGTAAGGAGCACCCTGAGCTATCACAAGGCGTATTGCCGTGATTTTGGCGGGGTTTTTTCAGACCTGTATAAATTGAAAGGCTTCATCAGGATTTGCGTAACCATATGGTCGCGCTGGTACCTAATGGGTTAATGACAGGAAAATTGTTTTCTCCTTATAATACGGTGAAAATGTAAACAAAGTTGTCAGCGCATTTAGTTGGGCTAGTTGGTTCTTCATGGCGACGATGTAGGTGCGCTTTGAAGACGCGGACAGAGAAGCGCTGTGTGTGTTCTGTCCCTTCCTTGTCCGCGTGTTCAAAGCGCACCCACATCGTTCACACGTAAACAGGTGTTTTCATTCTTCAATCGTACTTGAAAACAACATGTGTTGCATGTCTTCGATTCGTTCCAAATTACAAAGCATTTCAGGCGACCTGTTTCTATCTAAAGCCAGTTCACAGAATAAGCGACATCGCGTGTTTGAGTAGTTCAGAGTGCTACTAGGCATCAAATATAGTGGGGCGAGTGTATTTTGTTAAAGGCCGTTACATCACGGATGGACAGTGCAGCAACTGGATGGTGCCGTCATCACTCGCCATATGTGCTTGCATCTTGACCAACAAGCTATCACCCTAGGTTTCTAAGAAGGTTTCTGGTGCGGCAAAAAGTTAACAAATCTAACATAGGATGCATTCCCGAGCAAATGAAGTTGGTAAAATTTGCAAAGGGGCCGTTTCATATTAACACCATGGCTTGATTTGAAACTTCTGCTTAAGATTTCATGTTTAGCCGTCGAAAAATGAGCGCGAAAAGCGGCACGAAGCGCACAGGATGGTAACAGGGAAACGTAACGCGTAAAGGACACTTTGCTGTGTGCATCGTCTCGCCTTTTGTGCTTTTTTTTAAGGTGGATTCATAACAGATAGGCCAGGTTACCACTTTTCTGCATTTTCAGAGACCCGAACAGGAGAGACCCTGTTTTTTTTTTCTCGTTCAAGCATTTAGTCAAGCAGTTACTTTCGGTTTTTTCAAATACTCAGAAGTCTTCGAAGAAAAAAAAGCTTGTAACGAAAACTGTTCTTAAACTGCGCCAGAAGACCAAGGCACAAGTAAGAAAACCCTCAGAATACCTTACTTGTTTTCTTACTTGTGTCTTGGTCTCCTCGCGCCGTTTAACAACGTTTATCAGCAGTGAACCAACTAGCCTGCCATAACGTTTTATTCGAACGAAAGCAATAGTTCCGGTTCATGTTACCAATTATATGGGCTACTATGAAATCGGAGCATAACTTTAGTTACGTAAGGGTGCGTTAACTCCAAGAAAAACCTGTAACAATTAATCGAATGAGTTGATTAAAACAGTAGACGCTTTTTTGTGTGAGCAGCTGAGATTGATGCGAGACGTGGTGGAGCAGATCCACGTATTCCTTTCTACGTGGCTTCCTAGGTCTGCTTCGGCAGTACGACGAAACACATAGTTAACCTGAGATATACACCAGGGCTCACGAACGCTGAAGTGCGAGTGCCGCTACAGCAGACTCCTATGTTAAGGATAACGCTCGGTTGCAAATTTTCCTTCTCACATGTACATAACTGGAGACGTTTAGCGTATCCAAGATGGGACAAAGCAAAAGACACGTAACACACTTATAGACTGCGCTAACTTTCGAAAATGCAGTTCATTCATAGGGTCAACAGTACTTATACCCTACACCAAGTGTGTGCCAAGGCACGTGTTCAAAAGAAACAGTCATAATACTAATCATCATGTCATAATGAAAGTCTATTTCTTTAGCTGATAATGAGAATGATGGTGTACTGATACACCTGTTACCAAATTTGCTGATGATTGCGCTTTGATTATTAGCCGTGCATTTCATTGCTGTTCCTTCCAATGACACTCGTTTGATTAAAGAGGGGGTTCGCATGCGCACTCCATGCAGTGAATTGCAAGAAACTCTGTCAGGCTGTCAACTTTGTTCCTGTGCTCATTTAGCCTCTCATTGACGCATCTACCGGTTTATCCCACGTAGCATGCGCCAGATGTTAATGGGATCCGGTGATGACACCTGTGCTGCACGTTACAGGCCTGTTTTGGTGGTTTTTTTTCTTTTTTTTCACGCGCTGCGGTTTGGTCTTTTGGCACAGGCTGCTCAATTTGTTCGGCGCTGAGAATTCAACATGCATGTTGTGACGTCGTGCTATTTTAGTCAGGTTATCTGAAACCCGATAAATGTACGGGATCAAAGCTACGCTTTTTATTGCCGGCGCAGTGGACCGCATGTATGTAGCCTACATGTCGCTTGGTGACTTGTATTTCAGAGAAGACTGCCATGAAACTGTGGCCACAAAGGCAATAGTGATGGATTGTTCCGCCATGACGTTTATTGACTCTACTGGTATTCAGGCACTCGATCATGTAAGTGTTACTGCACTAATTTTCTTTCTCATGGCATTTTGCCGCCGGCGACGCAATCTTTTTACTTAGGGAATACTTGAAGCACAATAAGTACTTCCACTGAACGACTTGGTGAAAATGCTTTGTGCGCGCTGTTGCTTGTCAGCGTTTTGAGCACATTTCCCAGGAGACAACAGGGAAACATCTAGTTCGGCTTCAAGAACTCGTATTGAATCGGTCACACGGCCATGTATACTTTACTCATCGTGCTACCATGGGTTTACAGCGACTCGGCAAAACATAAGACCGTGAAAGAAAGGCATGTTTGCCGAAAATAAAATAGCCGTTGGAACAAGATTCCACCTGTTGCTGCACGAGGAAAATGCATGCATCGTGCTTGTGCCGTTATACTAGTGCCGCCACGCTAATTCCATGTTTCGACACCATCCTTCCACCACAGGTTTTTTTTTCTCGCGCGATGCAACAAGTGGCTCAGAGAAAGGGGAGTGACATTTGCCAGATTTTTTTATTTGTGAATATTCCCGAAACAGATACCAAACGATTTTGCATACCCAACGCTATCAATTTCTCTTGCACAGCAGTCCGCTGTCCGCCGTCATCGGTGTAGCGAAAGTTTATTATTCAATACATGTTGAAATAATTCAAGTTATGCAGCTGGTTTGTTTGTTTTGTAGTGTGTATTCGCATGGATAGGCCCCATTTAGTGCGGGCAGACTGCTTGCTTACTGAGTATTCATTGGGATTTACTACTACGATTTCGCTGCAACGCAGTCAGGGGGTCCACAAATACTTATATCTTATCACTTTGAACTATTTCAAGAAGAGTTAGAAGTGAAGCTGATTGAATTATGCATTTTTCATTTATACAAAGCACAAAAGAATAATATAACATTATATTAACTTCTAAAAGGTTTTGGACATCTGCCATGAAAGTAGCTGCGTCCTCTATTTGGCTTCCTTAGAAGGTAAGTGCAGTTGTCGTAGCTCTTTATGCAGCAACATCCTTGCTATATATATATATATATATATATATATATATATATATATATATATATATATATATATATATATATATATATATATATATATATATATATATATATATATACTGTCACGACATGGTAAGACATCGAAAAGCTGATGTGAATCCCGAATAAGAGCGATGTTATTTTAGTTTCAAGCTTATTGTGAAAAGCCAGTAGAGACAATCGCCTCTCTGTTTAAGCGAAGTTTTATTGCGCGAGTTAGCGTCTGTTGATAATTATTTTTAAGGCGCGAAAAAACACAATCACAAGAGAGGTGCTTTCTTCTATGTCCTCTCTTGTAAATGTATTTTTTCAAGCCTTAAAATCAATTATGAGCGCCTCTGTTTACCTATGCCAACACTGCCTACTCCCCTTTGATAGTTGACAAATATATATCGCGTTATAGCTGGGAAAATTATTGTTTCGTAAGTAATTCATTGCTAAGAACAAGCGGTACTTTTGCGTATGTGTTTAGTGCAGGATTGTGTGTTTTTTATTCTATGGTGTTTAGGAGATGTTAGGGCTTTTGTATAGCGCCGGCTACTTGTGTTCACAGATAATAGGAAGCGGCAAAATCGGAGCAGTTATTGAAATCTATGGACGTTTGTGTTGCCTTATAAATAGATCTCTCCGATCGAATGGTGGGCAAATAAACAATGTTTACAACGCATATCCTTTATATATATATATATATATATATATATATATATATATATATATATATATATATATATATATATATATATATATATATATATATATAGAGAGAGAGAGAGAGAGAGAGAGAGAAGGAACAAAAGAGAGTACGACGCACGTTGGTTTTGCACGGTATATTTTCTGACGTTTCGGCTGGTGGACCACCCTTTGTCAAAGGCTGGTCCACCAGTTATTGAATATATATTATATATATATATATATATATATATATATATATATATATATAATGTTTGTGCGTCTACGCAGCTTCTGATTTCGCGTACAAGTTATTAATTTCATCAGGGTGACGCCGCCTACAAAGAAAACAATAAAGCAAATAGTTTTTCTCTGCTTATGCCTGCTTAGTTTGGACTGGTTTGATGTGTGGAATGAAAGCGGTGACAGAGTGTACAAGGTTGAAGAAACTCTTGAACCTTTTACAAAGAGACAAAAACAGGAGCGACATTCACACTCACTCAAAGCAGCCAATTATTTAAGGTGAGCCCCCTACGAAAATTTAAATTAGAGCCTTGGCTTGATGTGGCAGTACGCCACCTCAGCCTGTGCGTTTTGGGGAGCAGGTTCTCCGACACCCTAGCGTCCGCTCAATATTAATATCAATCACCGAGTGACTGAAAGCTGACATAAAAATCATCTACGCGCATAGCGTCAATCAATTACGCTTTATTTAGCAAACAGAAGCCATATACCTTAAAAATGGGTCGCTGGAAGACAGCTCTGTCACTAATGAAGAGTGCAGGTCACAGAGAAAGGAAGTGGGGAGCTGTAAAGAAGGTCATTTCTAAGTTCCCCAATTGGTTGGCCTTAGGCGTCTTTTTTCGGCTTCACTTTTTCACCGCAAGTGTTTTGCCTATCTTTTTATCTAATAACCTAACCATACACTTGATAGATTTTTGTCTTTTCTTTGGAGATAGACCCAACGCTCCGCACCATCAAGACGCAAGAAGCCTTGTTTCTGAAAATAGGTGCTGACCACATCACGCCTACAATTCAGGATGCCGTCGCTTTGGCTAACAGCGATCCGCCTGCGCAAGTATCCGGGAACCCACTAGGAACACATCTTTGATTGCGTACTAACATTTTCTCTGTTTCATGATGACTACGCAACAATTTAGTTATTCACAGGTTACAGAAATTCTTTAGCTTTATGTTCCTCCAGACGATGTTCTTGTTAGCATTGAAATTCACATCGCAAAGCTATGGCAAAGGCAATGAAGAAGGGACGGGTCAAGCGGTGACTACCAACTAACAACTGTTTTGATATGAAAGCATATGAAGAGTTTTTTTTTCGAAATGATTCAAATCCACCTAAACAGAATTTGTGAAAACAGTGAAAATTTGTTACGCAATGTAAATACAACGCTTTCAAACCTATTACGCGATATATTTTACATGTCAGCTAGTAGAAGTTTACGGCCACTAGTAATTAAAAAATACACAGCGGACTTGACCAATATTAGCATGATAACTTTGGATTTGGCTCATATTGAAATGACACATTGAATTCGAGGAGGTATTCTTGCGAAAACTTTATTGAAATCGACTTTCAAGAGCGGTATGATAGAGTTTTGGCCGAAAAGCCATCAAACATAGGCAACAATGCTTCAATTAAGGGCCTTCAACTATACACGAAGAGCCGGTGCGTCTTCTTCGCAGCACAAGCAGCTCTATTCGAAATCTTCTGTATGATCATTTTCTTTGGCACGCCTGAGGACACTGACAAAATAAGCGAGGTCTTCATTCTCTTGCCATGAACTGCCGAAATGCTTTACGAGAAGGCTCGTCACATCTATCAGTTTCATTTTGTTGACACGATGAGTGTACAGTGGACATTGCACGGGTGCTTGTGCAAGGGACTTTCCCCTCTTTAGGACTGGCACGAAATTTGATACGGAAACGTTATAGTGGGGTACTGCTATAACTTTAGGGCTTCTACCAGCTGCATTTCCTTGAATGTAGAAGACCTTGGTTTCTGTTATCTTAAACGGCAAGCTGGATGTCGATTTCATCTCTGCCGTACAGTAGGCCTTCCAGTCATACACGTCCCAATGTTTTCCGAGCTCTAGCACAGTGCCATGACATGAAAAAATCATTTGGTAGCTTTGGGGATTCAGGATTTCTTCGTGTTTCTTCGTGAGGATTTCTCCCTTACGTCCTTTTCCATCCGGCCAAATACCCTGTCTGGAGGTAAAAAGCTCTGCTATTGGCTTACTGGATTTGCCTCATTTCGATCCGTACAGCGCACGGATCTGGCTCAATTTCGTTTTGAAACGAAATCTGTAAGCACACGTAGCTGGTTGTATTGACCCATTTCGTTCCGATAACTGTTTTACAGGAAAGTTGAGAGTATGTACGTGCCAATGGAGCTTTATTTGAGCTAGTTTCGGTTTCTGGATTTAGCTCATTTCGAAAAAAAACTCCTCATATAATTATGTGAATTTCTTTATGAAAGCAACGAAACATTGAACAATCTCATTTGTCCACTTCCCATTTGTCCAATGTGTTAACTCTTCCCAAATCAAACTTATTTTTTCTTAGAGAGCCACAGGAGGTCCCTTGCGCACTAGCATTCTTCGCTGGTGTGCTCATTGACGCTGGGAGTCGGTGTGGTTTGCTGATACGACGGGGCACGCCCGCATGTTCTCGAATGCAGTGATAGAAACCCTTGTTTACATTTTTGACATCATTCTCTTGTTCGCACGAGCAATTATCTACGCAAGCCTATCTACATAGGCTGGTCGTATGGTGGTATCTAAATAGGCTGGTAGATAGGCTACAAGCCTATCTACATAGCAATTATCTACATAGGCTGGTCCCTAAACGAGCTCTGAAAAATACCAAGAACGAGTACGATATTTTCTCACCTGGCGTGTCCCGTCTTTCTGGCAGAATTCATGACTCTTGTCGCCTGTTCACGTGATGCCATGGGAAAATAAGCACTCCATTTGCCCATATACGAATTATATTAGTGTGAATACACCCTTAACCTACTTTTCCATGCAGTAGCACGCCCGTTCTGCCTTGGCTCACCTTACTATTGTGCGCGATGAGCAGTTTTCACTTTGTTTTGTGCGTTTCCGACTGCGCAAGCGGAGATAACAGTGTGTAGCCGCAAAGCGTGAAGTCCTCATAGGTTCAAAGCTTATTGCAGGTATTGCACACGTGTTTCATGAAGAAATAAGAGTTGAGGAGCAAACTGCACCTGTAGGGAGGGTAGTGAAGGCGAGAGAGAAACGCACTCTCTTGTATGTCAACTCGGAGTGGTTTCAAGGCCCTTTAAGGAAACATATTCTGTTTTCACACAGGCATCAGAAGACTGCACACTGAGCTTCTTCGATTTACACGTCCCGGACGGCTCCGGACGGCCCCCGGACGCCGGCGCAGCATTCGTTTTTCTCGGGGACCAACCGGAAGCTCCGCCCACTGGTCCGGGACCGCTCGGATGCATGTTCGTTTTTCGCGTGCCTGGCGGCCTGCGGACGGCCCGGGACTGTCCGAACGATTTCTTTCTGGCAGCTGGCAGACGACGGCGCGGTGCGCATGGCGGTGCGTCACGCGTGCGGCCATTTTAAGTTAGACAATGAAAATTTTCGACCCGCTCTTGCTCTCTCTTTGATTTTCTGTCCGCTTGTGGTACGTTTCCGGATTTCGCATTGTTTGCGCACCCAGTTCTAGTCGTCGGCGTTCTGAGCAGCATCGAGCATGCGCGTATTCCCAAAGGTCGGGCAAACAAGCGCGATGCTCGCTAGGAGAAATAGCGGTGGAACGCCCACGTACGTCTTCGATGCGCGCGCGCCCGAGTAGTTCACTTACAGTAAGTTGTGTCACAACGGAAATAGGTATAATTCACCATTTGTACGGCTCCTGAGGTGAGTAGTGAGTCGGCGTTGTGGCCGGTGTCGCAGCTATGGACGGAGCAGACGGCGTAGCAGATGCCATAGCGGACGCGGCCAGCGTGAAGCGCGCACATAGCGTGCAGACGGCCCGAGGCCGCTCGGGACTTTTGAATCACGTGACAATGACGACATGTGACGTAGCTACCTATGAGCCGAGGCGTCCGCGGGCCGCTAGCGGCTGGTCCGGGACTTGGTAAATCGAAGAAGCTCACTGTTTAGTCTGCCCATATCG
>JALIZH010027041.1:0-56881 GCA_030522465.1 Rhipicephalus appendiculatus
ACATATATTACCTCAATATCGCGGAACATTTCTGCAAAAATATTTTCCAGTTTATTATTAGGACATATGTGGAAATTTGGATTGTTCGTCAACAAAGAATGTTCGATATCAGCGCGAAACCTCAAGAAGGTGAACAACTTTAAGCGTTATTTTACTGCTCGATCCCTTCGCTAAGTTTCTCTCGCTCTCCCTTTTAGAAGACAAACGAAGCGCGAAAAAAAAAATTCAGCCACGGTTCCGTGCTCTCACGCGAACTAATGCACACGCGGAAGGTCGCGGTTCGGTTGCGCTCGCCACCGAAAGCCCAGCCCCAGTATAGTGGTCGGCACGTATTTACTCCACTTAGCGTAGAGCACTCCCTGTCACGAAAGGCCAGAGTGCCCGTTGCCCCGTAGCAGAGCTATACAGCAAAGCCCATTGTTTCGCGTGCGGAGTCATGCGCATACGAGTACACTTTGCAAACGTTTTTCCTTTGTAGAGCCTATAGCCGTTTCACCTACTGAAAGAGTTAACGTTCGCTGTTAGAGATATCGAGTCAACGTTCTCTGAAATAGTTAACATATTTTCTCATCTCTAAAGATTATTTAAACGTTCAAGGGTTATCTTATCCATGACACCAGATGCTCGGCTTGCCTCGTCACTGTCTTGAGCAAAAAAAAAAATTCGCCGAGTACCTGCGTGCTTCGCTACAAATGTCGTCGAAAGACGATAGTCTTCTGCCGGCCGTACTACAATGTTTTGTCTTGCCCCAGACAGCGCCTCCTCTATGCTGAATCGGCCGCATCTGGCTGGCATTGATAAAATAGAGGAGGCGTTGCGTGAGATATGGACGCCATCTGGCAGTGGCATCGGGAAACATGAGCTTGTGCAGAACCCAGGGCCACTGCCAGGCTTTTTCGTGCGTAACGTCGCATTTTCAGCGCAGCCTAAGAGACACTAGGGTCTTTAGAATTACGTATCTATGTATTTTCTATTAAAGGAACACACCACCTAATACTTTCGTATAGATGTTGTGCCTCGGATATGCGTAACATTTGCATTTTGATCTACAATGTTCACAAGTGTGAACGCAGCCACTTGTGCAAGATGGCTGGGCGTTCAGCAAGTGGTTAAACTTTGACCGGGTGGCTGAATCGATGGACAGACAGACAGTTAGAAAGACAGACCAAAATTTGTGCGTTGAAGTATCCCAAGAAAGACTATCGTCTTTAAATGGTTAGACGTGGTGTTGAAGCCTCTTCTCAAGATAAGAATATTTATTTATTTATTTATTTATTTATTTATTTATTTATTTATTTATTTATTTGATATGCAGACTGAAATACACAGAGACCCAGAGGAGATAAGGAGAGGGCAGGCTGAAAACTGCCACCTAGAGGGTCACAACACCTGCCTACTCTTTCGGGAGGGAAGAGACAAGACAGATCTGATAAGAGATAGGCAAAAGAGGCACACGCACATAGACCGCTGGAACCTTGTAAATAATACATACATACATACATACATACATACATACATACATACATACATACATACATACATACATACATACATACATACATACATACATACATACATACATACATACATACATATATACATACATACATACATACATACATACATACATACATACATACATACATACATACATACATACATACATACATACATACAGCTAACGCATACAAAAAAGGAGGTCAATCAATAATTACATACTCATAAAATGCGAAATTGTTAACCTACTGCAAACGCGGATGTTCAAAGATAAACCTTTAAAGTTATAATGATGGCACGTGACCTACAAATCATAATTTCACTTGGGGCAAGGATTATGGATTATGTCCAAAAATAACAGCATGAGGCCGCTTCTGAAAAAAAAACACAGCATATCCACGGATGGAATGATGATGAGTGGGCGAAGCTGCGGAGGTTCATCGGTAAACCGTGAATCTTCCGTGAATTCTGCCCGGTACATCATCACCGACGTGAGATCGGGCGCGTTTATACTAAAGGGTCGATGAGAGTTATGGTGACTGAAGCAATCATGGTTACACCGTGAAATCTTCAGTGGTTTCGCCCAGCAGTAATCAAAGCGATAGTGTGTGTGAAATTTTATTCAAACTTCAACGACCGGTCGTCATCCATGGTCCGCCAAGCAGCACGATCCGGCAAGCGCACTCGTACGGCGGTCCGCGCAATCGGAGAGCAGCTGCACCGCCAACGCCATCTAGCGTACCTTCACCCAACCACCATATTGTACGCATGTCTATAGGACAGCGCCCTCTCGGAAACGAGACGAGAACTGGAGATTACGACACCATATCCACGGAGTGAATTATGATGAGTGGGCGAAGCTTCGGAGGTGCGTCGGTAAACCGGTAATCTTCCGCGAATTCTGCGCAGTACATCATCAATGACGTGATATCGGGAGCATTTATACTAAAGGGTCGATGAGAGTCATGGCGACTCGCAGTTCACTTTAATTTTACATGTACGTTGTGAATTTTGTTATTGTTTAATCACGCACAGGAGACATCTCACACAGCCACTACCTTGGAGGTCGAAATCCAGTGCCTACTGGCTACTCAGAATGCATGGACAACCGAGAACCGCCGAGGTGATGCCATAAAGAGCTTCGCCCCTAAATATATTCATCATATACAAGTACCGCCATCTAGCGGACATTCCAAGAACTAAACGAGAGGTGGCTACCTACAACTACATACATCGAGGACGCACGACCCACGGCTTAAGGAGCTTCGCCCCTAAAAAAGTATCTAGGTCACAACCTAATATTCGTGCGGTGTCCTTCCTAATATAACACTGGCTGTATTGGAACTTCTTTTCGCGACTACAGCGCATGATACAACGTCTCTCAATTTTAATCCCGTCGCAAATAAAAAAAACATAGAAACAATTAACCATTTGAACAGCAGCAGGATGCTTAGGAAGTGAGTACATTCGCGTCTCAAGGGTGAAGAATAGTTCAGAACACCTGTACTTCCCGATTATCGATCATGCATATATGCGCGGCAAATGACAGTCCGAGTTTGAACGTCTATTTCTGGCAGCACCGGCGCCCCGAACAGCTATCTGCTACCCCCCCTTCGCTAATTATGAATCAAGAACGCCCGTGCTTCAGCTTCATGGTTGAGAGTTGTGTTTATGAAATAGAAAGCTGTCATTCACCAGGGAGCCTGGTGAATATACAAATAAAACACGGTATACTTGATTTTTATTTTCAGGAAGCCTGTCGCAGTTTACGGTAAACTTCTGGATGTGAAACCCAATGTCAGAGGCTTCTGTGCGGCGTCCAGTGTACTCTTCAGCTTTCGAAATTTCTCAGTACATATTCGCGAATAGTTATTAGGCAACCCCGTTGCTACCTTTTGTTTTGTTGTTGTTGTTGTTTTCTAAACAGAATAACCGTCCTATTTGGGCTAACGGAGCGCGATGACAAGCGTAACATAATTTCTCACCAAAGTCTACTTGCATCGAACAGAGGCCTTGCTTAGCTAGCTACCGTATTCACACACGTACTACCACCACCGACTAGTTCGGGCTAAATGTTCATTTCAGCGGTCGATCCTCAAGTGTTTGGAGTGCATTCATTACATGACGAATCTTGCCTTTGACCATTGCCTATTGCCTTTTGCCATCGACCAAATAAGGGCCAATGTTGGCTAGCTTTGTTGGCTGTCAGCTAATGAGGACCACATTTCTAGGCCAATCCAATCCAACTCAATCCAATCATGGATTCAAATCAATTCAAGACAAATCAGATTAATTTTGCTTTCCAGTTTACGTGCTCAATTGTCACTTTAGGCAAAAACGTACATACGTTTCACTAATGTTATGTCTATCAAAGAAACACGAGCCCTTAAAATCACCCTTCTTTCGTTCAATAGCTCGACGTCACTCTAATACTAGACCAGATGAGACCGTAATGCAGCAGTGTACGCACATGTACAATAATAAGCTGTACACCAATAATTTCTCTCTCTTTCTCTCTTTCTCACGTATATATTTCAAATTCATGCATGGCTAGAAGCACAAAAAGTAAAGACGAAGGCACAAGCAGAAAAGCGAGGCCGGGCGAACGCTCGTAGTAGTCAATACACACAACTGTCAAGTGTGAATTCTTGACTAAGACGAAATGTTTCGGCAACTAAGAAGCTTTTCTTTCTGAGAAATCCGTATGGATTTCCTTGCGGCTTCGTGCTACAAATGGGTTGTTGTCTACTTTCCTTTTCTTAACCCTTCAGCCACCTTGCGGGATTCCGCAGATGTGTCCACGTGCTTCGAGTTGTCGATGAATTCGCCCTCGCGCGGCCAATTGCTAGCTTCCTTGTTAGCTCAATTGGTAGAGCGACCACCCCGGAAAGGCGTTGGTCCCGGGTTCGAACCCCGGACCAGGACGAATTTTTGGGGAACTAAAAAGCTTTTCTTTCTGAGAAATCCTTATGGATTTCCTTGTGGCTTCGTGCTACAAATTGGTGGTTGTCTATATTGCCTTTCATAACCCTTCCGCCACCTTGCGGGATTCCGCAAAACTCATTTGCATTCTTACAAACTCTCACGAGATTTCCGTTCACGTGTGTCTGAAAGCGAAACTTTACGACTACGCCTCTGATCTTAGTTTGCGCTGTCTTTTCCATCCCATCTCAGCTGGTCGGCCAGGCACAGTGTGAAACTGTAGAGCCCTACGGTATATTTAGCGCAGCGCCGATACACCAAACCACTCCGTTTCGTCGCGGTTTTTGCGGAAACGTGTGACTGCAGTCTATTGTTTCGGGCGTCCGTACGAACTCGCCGTGCCGTTAAACGGGGAACGACCTATAAATAAATACTCGGAATGAGCGTGTACGTCTTCCAAACCGCGGGCATCATCAACGCTGCTGAAAGCGGCAACAGGGAGTGTGTGTGTGTGTGAAGGGGGGGGTACCGGAGCGAGGGGGGGTGACAGGGGGGAGCACCAAAGGAGGGGGGGGGTGGAAGGTGGTAGGGGTGTCGTAGGCACAGAAGACGTCCTTTTACGCGACCGCTCTCTGCTCGAAGAAGCGGTTTCGGAACGACCGAAGGACCGCTCAATCATGAACGCTTGAACGCTAGAACAGAAGAACGCCTATCATAGCTTCGAGAAGTCTTCGAAGGGGGGCGCCGTTCAGACCTTCCGCTCATTGTGAGAGAATCCTCCCAGCAACGCGAGCGTGCGACGCGCGCATGCTTCGGAAACGTTTTCCTCTTTCTATATACGTATGCGTAGTGTTTTCTAAACATAGACACGAGACGCATGCGCAGTGGTGAATAATAGGAAGGGATTTAAAGCAGTGCGTCAGAGACACCCCCCGCCCTCAGTGAAGAGCGGAAGACGGTTTTCCCGAACCCCAATCCGGAAATGACGAAAAAAAACTTCATGGTCATCAGCGTCATCGTCATCGTTATCACGTGTAGCGGGTACATTCCACTATACTGGAACGCGCTTATACTTCATCGTTATCACGTGTAGTGGGTACATTCCACTATACTGCGTCATCGTCATCTTTATCACGTGGAGTGGGTGCATTCCACTATACGTGGCTATCTACCTACCTACCTACAACTACAACTACTACTACTACTACAGAGGAGGGACAGACCCACACCCTAAGGAGCTTCGCCCCTAAAAAAAATTGGAGGTCAGTCGAATCCTTGACTTGGGTGTCTGTTAGCGGCACTGGCGTCTTCGCGTTCGTGTTCTCTGGTGTATTCCTTGTGTTCACCTTGCCTTTCGTCTCACTGCCGAAACGGATCGCAGTTGCCACGTAGAGCGAAGCTCGTGGTTTCTGCGTATCAAACGTGCTTTTCCACAGTCTCCGGGATCGGAGACGATGCAACCGTTCTGCGCCTCGCCTTGTTTTACACAGCCTCCGTGATCGACCCGCCTTCGACCAAGCGACGATGTCCTATGGTGATGTCATCCCGTGCAGTCACGTTATGACGTCACCATGACGTCCTCATGGCGTCATTGACGACGCCATGTCACATGGAGGCAGTGGCGTAAATCATGGGGGGGGGGGGGGGTCAGGTGGGGTCGTGACCCCCTTCCCCTGTGCTCGGGCTGGGAGGGACACCCCTTGAAGTGTCCCCCCTTGAGATTTATCTTCCAAACGTCACATTTGAATTTCTTGACAGACAAGGCCAACGAAGTTTCCGTAAAACCAACTCTGAAATCCGAAGCACCTTCAACGAACAAAAACGAAGTACTTCTAGCCGGTACGCACGATGGGAAATACCTTTATGCGTTAGCACAAAAGTGTTAATATTTTTATTGCATACTTTAACCCGAATGATGCAGCTGCAGAGATGCTAGCGCCTGCCCACGAGTTGGTATTACAAAATAACTTCGCCATGTGATGCCGCTTGGATGCCCAGTGCTATTTTTTGTCACCGGGCCCCGACACTCATGCTCGTTCTATTATACTATTATTATTATTATTATTATTATTATTATTATTATTATTATTATTATTATTATTATTATTATTATTATTATTATTATTATTATTATTATTATTATTATTATTATTATTATTATTATAGGTGAATGCACAATTTAAACTTTGTATAATTAAAATAAAGCATATCTGTAAAAATAAAATGGCCGCCGTTGGAAGATGTGTGTCCCCCCCTTGTGGTCTTTATGGATTTACGCCACTGCATGGAGGTCATGTTACTTTTGGTGCGCCGACTGTACACTAGTAGTGACGCAGAACTAACGGTAAGTGCGCTATCGATAGCGTTGATAGTTTCTTTTAGGCTATCAATAGTGTAGGGAAACTGTCGATGGCGCTACTATCGATAAACTATCGATAGTATTCCCAATTGTACAATCGATAGTACCATCGGTAGCTTTACTACAGGTAAATACTATTGATTGTGCTGTGAATAATTCTGACCTCGCTGGCCGCCGATATTGCCCAAACATTCTGATAGCCTACTGTCGAAACATTCATGATAGCCCACTGTCAGCAATACTGAGTTCCTTTATGAGGAATATTTTGGAGAAAAAAATAAATTGCAGCTAAAATACCGGATAATGTCCTCTTAAACGTTCATATTCAAAAGTAATCAGTTACATTTTACAATTAACAAACTTAGTTCTGTTTATTTTTTATGTGGAGACGTAAAAATCCCAAAAATTGCTACTTGATATTTTTGCTTTACAATTGGAGTATGCAATACAAATTTGAAGCCACGCAGTTCCAGAATATGTAGCGGCTTCCCTTGTGCTACGGATGAACAGATCAACTTAATTATCATGTTTCAGCCAAGCATTCTGGTGAAAGAACACAAAGCGTGTCAACTTTCTTGCCCTTAAGCCTGCTCCTCTTTCTCCACCATTTACCACGCACTCGAGGAACGAAGTTTATGCTGCAATGTGTTCGCGCGGTTGGTTTTATACTATCGATACTTTACTATCAAACTTCCAATCGATAGCGCTATCGATACTTTTTCCCACCATCCATAGTTGGATAGTCACACAACTATCGATAGTATCGATAGTGCTATCGGCAGTTCTGCATCACTACTGCACACACATTCGCTTGAATGTCGCGTGACTTTTGACCGACTTTTATTGCTTAGTTTCTTTTTGTCATTGTTGTTGACGCCGACGCCGGTCTGTCGATGTATCGTCAGGTCTCGCCAAATCTCGAAGACGCCGCCGACGTCGCCCGTCAATTTTCGCGTTTGATGAGCCGGCTTAGGCGAGACCAGGCTACAGGGATTAGGTGCCCGCAGCTGTCCGGTCCAGATGTACGGCCCGCGCGCGGCTTGACGGGAAAATTGCTCCACACGGTCAAGAGCAACCCGCACGTGTTTTAGAAGGAGCTCTTCGATGTTGCGCAGCAAAAAAGAGAAAAAGAAATTCCGCACCTTCGAAGATCGTGTTTCCTGCGGGCAAGTTTCGGCACGCTTTAGCAAGCTCGCGCCTTTCAACTTTCCTCCTCTGTTTGTTAGATTTTTTTTCTTTGTTTTCGTTGTGTATCGCGTCGAATTTTAAACTGATCACGTGTTTTTCTTTTCAGCGGTAGTTTGAAAAGTGGCCCCCAAGAATGCCCGCTTCAAGCCAGCCCGTCCGGAACTCCATCCATCCATCATTCGAGGAAAAGTTCAAACTTCAAAGTGGGCTTCGCGATAAGCACGAATAAAGAGCGCAAAAAGGAGAAGAATGTTGAAACAGGAATACAAGAGGCCGAAGAAGCACCTGGTGAGGCTCGCGAGATTCCTTGATGAAGCTACGACCAGAATATGTGCAGGGCGACTGAGAGCCTGAACGTGATTGTCAAGAAGAACAGTAACAAGAAGAAGAAGAAGATGTTTAATGGGAAGAAGGAGGAGAGGTCGGCCTGGAAAGCGGATTTCTGGCATGCTACTCCTCCAGGGGTAAAGGGGAAACGGGAAAGAAAGAGATAGAGGGAGGCATGATCATAGGTGACTATGGTATGGCACAATGAGTCACTGCACCATAGGTCAGCACTTTAAGGGAATACTCACTCAAACTCACTCACCGCAATTTTGTCAGCCTTCGCACTCACTCACGTTCACACTCACATCCACTCCCGCTCATGAGTACTCACTCACGTTCACACTCACCTCCATTCACACTCATGAGTACTCACTCACGTTCACACTCACGACTACTCCCACTCGTAGGCGCTCACTTACGTTCATACTCATGCCTACTCACACTCTTAGGCGCTCACTCACGTTCACACTCACGTCCGCTCACACTCATGAGTACTCACTCATACTCAACTCACCACGTTCAAATGAGTGTGAGTTGAGTGCACTCATGAGTGAGTGGGCCGAGCTATGGTCGCCGTGTTTCTCTGTGCGGCATACCTACTCACGCTCATGAGTTCACACACGTTCATACCACGACTATTCACGTTTATACTATTCACACTCATGAGTACTCGAGTAAAGTTGCAAGGCGGGCTTGTTGGTACGGCATACTTGAATAAAACTGGTAGCGCAAAGAAACGGGACACAAGAAGTAACACGGAGACACACACAGCGCAGTAGCGCTGTGTGTGTCTCCGTGTTACTTCTTGTGTCCCGTTTCTTTGCGCTACCAGTTTTATTCAACATGAGTACTCACCCTCATGAGTTCTCACTCACGTTCACACTCACGTCCACTCGCTCTCATGAGTATTCACGTACACACTCACGTCCACTCACACTCATCAGTGCTCACTCGCGTTCATACTCACGCCTACTCACCCTCATGAGTGCTCACTCACGTTTCTCACTCACGACCACTCACACTCATGAGTTCTCACTCACGTTCACACTCACGTCTACTCATACTCATGAGTGCTCACTCACGTTCACACTCACGACCACTCACACTCATGAGTTCTCACTCACGTTCACACTCACGTCCGCTCACACTCATGAGTACTCACTCATACTCAACTCACCACGTTCAAATGAGTGTGAGTTGAGTGCACTCATGAGTGAGTGGGCCGAGCTATGGTCGCCGTGTTTCTCTGTGCGGCATACCTACTCACGCTCATGAGTTCACACACGTTCATACCACGACTATTCACGTTTATACTATTCACACTCATGAGTACTCGAGTAAAGTTGCAAGGCGGGCTTGTTGGTACGGCATACTTGAATAAAACTGGTAGCGCAAAGAAACGGGACACAAGAAGTAACACGGAGACACACACAGCGCGGTAGCGCTGTGTGTGTCTCCGTGTTACTTCTTGTGTCCCGTTTCTTTGCGCTACCAGTTTTATTCAACATGAGTACTCACCCTCATGAGTTCTCACTCACTTTCACACTCACGT
Organism: Rhipicephalus appendiculatus; assembly: GCA_030522465.1. Classification (NCBI taxonomy): domain Eukaryota; kingdom Metazoa; phylum Arthropoda; class Arachnida; order Ixodida; family Ixodidae; genus Rhipicephalus; species Rhipicephalus appendiculatus. The sequence goes on from JALIZH010027041.1 coordinate 9,846, forward strand.
CCACTCGCTCTCATGAGTATTCACGTACACACTCACGTCCACTCACACTCATCAGTGCTCACTCGCGTTCATACTCACGCCTACTCACCCTCATGAGTGCTCACTCACGTTTCTCACTCACGACCACTCACACTCATGAGTTCTCACTCACGTTCACACTCACGTCTACTCATACTCATGAGTGCTCACTCACGTTCACACTCACGACCACTCACACTCATGAGTTCTCACTCACGTTCACACTCACGTCCACTCACACTCATGAGTACTCACTCATACTCAACTCACCACGTTCAAATGAGTGTGAGTGAGTGTGAGTTGAGTGCACTCATGAGTGAGTGTGCCGAGCTATGCACTGCACACACTGTCCGGTGCGGGGTAGGAGACGCACGAAAGTCTCTATACATTAAGTCTCTCTATACAATCTATACACTAGCAATCAACGTAAACGTTCATGATGTGGGACGCCTATTTCCTAAAAGCCAGTTTGATGAGCTCGAACTTCGAGGTGATGGGCGCCCGTCGAATCGTGGATTAACGGGCAAGGAAATTCTCTTCGTTATTAAGTCGAAAGCCTTAGACTCCTCATCGAACGCAGAAATTGACCGTCGGTAGCGTCAGCAAGAGTGACGCGAAAAATCGCCATCACGAGATGACGCCCCCCAAATGACGTGTTCATGACGTCACGTGATGGCGTCGTCGCTATCTTCGTTTGGTCAAAGTTGGGCCCATCACGGATGAAGTGCAACACAACGTGAAGTAAAGTGAAGCTTTGGGCTAATTGGTTTTGCATTATGAAGTAGTAACAGCGCAATATTCACACAGGGACATACAAAAGAAGCAACATAGACAAGCGCTGTATGTTGTATGCTTGTCTATGTTGCTTCTTTTGTATGTCCCTGTGTGAATATTGCGCTGTTACTTCCTCACAACGTGAAGTGCAGAAAGCTTCAGTGTGAATTAAAGGGGGGGGGGGGTACTGCACAACTCAGTGAGGCTCACAAAACTTTCAGCGCCTGCGATCCCGGAGGCAAGAGAACCTTCGGTACCTGCGATTTCGGAGGCTGTGTAAAACCGCGAATGAGGGACCGTGTGAATTTTTGAGTCCAACGAGTACACTGGATTATAATGGTGGCATTTATCCACGCCTACTAAAAATCGTGTACTCCAACCCCCGCAATATAAAAACACCTCATAATTTTCGCAATAAAATAATAAAAAAAAATGGGAGCCATAGGAAAAAATGGGGGCGAGCGAAGCATGAAGCTTTATGTATACGTTCCTGACCTGCTATTTTTCTGTTTTCCTTCTTTTTATCGCCATTGTGCAATGCTCCCTCTTAACATTCTATTACCTCCACGCGGGTAATCGGACCTTCCTTCATGTGCTTAGCAGCGCAACGCATCTGTCGCTAAAGGCAACAACAACTCTCATGCGTGAAAAAAATCCATTGTAACAATAACAGGCAACAGTTAAACGCGGGAACGTGAAACGACAACGTGAGACCAATAAAAGATCAGATTGCCATATTGGAAACGACTGATCGCTGACCAACCCACGATCGTTAAGAGCACGAATTATTGGGCAACGGTGCTTACAAATGTTCACGCAACCGGAGCACCATCGAGGGCTTCATGCATTTGTGTACACCCGCAGTTCTGTATTCTCGTCGGCGCCGGGTATCCCTCAAACCATACTTCCAACATCTAAGCACAGAAGCTTCGCTAAAAGGAAGGGCGCTCCGTGAACATCTCAGCTGGCGGAAAATGTAAAAGCGTACCCACGCACATACCAGTACACAAGGATGTGCGTACCGTCCGTCAATCAAAGCTATCCCTCATTTCACGCATGAAACTTATATATATATATTCTCACTGGTTTCTTCATTGTGATCCCAGCAGACTAGTTCAGCCCGGTCAGTCGCCGCCGGTGGCTGGGCCGCGTCTCGTCAAACTCTTCCTCATCTCCTGAGCCGTGCTGAGCGCACGTCCGAAAATCTTACAGCTTCGGGGCACGCGAACACGTCTCCTCCAGTTTTCCCGCCTAAATCGCGTCGTGAGAGAAACCTGCCTCCGATATAAACGCGGCCATACCAGACCTTTCCTTACTGCCCGCTATCGGGGAGGTCCAGTGTTTTTTTTTATTTTTTTTTATTTTATCTCGCCCCTGCCTAAGAACCGGCGCGAGCTATCCACAGTGATCTGTTTGACGCGCTATCTCCTTCTTTTCTTCACTCGATTTCTCCTGGTTTCCGCGTTTTTATTTTGTATTTTTTTTTAGATCTCTTGTCTCGCACGTCTTCCGGCATGGTATTTTCACGAGCTACGCGTGTAGGCAGGAGCCCCAATTGGGTTTACGGTAATACACGATCGACAAAAAAAAAAAAGCCCTTTCATACTGCTAGGCACCTCGGCTTCTGGCACTTTTAACCCGGTTCTGTAGCTGGCCGAAATAGCTCCAGACCATGTCTTTATTTCTTGCTGGATCGCAACGTTGGGATCTGTTCGCGAGTTCCCGCCATGCGGGAAATAGTCTTTAGGAAGTGAAGACGATAGACAGCGAAATACTTCAGTTGTTTGTTTGTTTGTTTGTTTGTTTGTTTGTTTGTTTGTTTGTTTGTTTGTTTGTTTGTTTGTTTGTTTGTTTGTTTGTTTGTTTGTTTGTTTCCTTTGGAATATTTAGGCGGGAAGGACACCAGTCGTCCACAGCGATTGCGAAATGTTGTCTTTGGGGAAATCAGTGCCGGCTCGAGAAAAGATTTTTTTTTCTTTATTTATTTTTTTATCGAAAAATATTGACTTCGCTGCCACTCTGAATGGCGCCATTTCTTTAACTTTTTAATCTTTATCTTATTTAATCCTGACAATATTGTGGCTCGAAAAGTTCTCCTTAGCTATAGGAGTGAGGAGTGAGTGAGTGAGTGAGTGAGTGAGTGAGGAGTGAGTGAGTGAGTGAGTGAGTGAGTGAGTGAGTGAGTGAGTGAGTGAGTGAGTGAGTGAGTGGAGTGAGTGAGTGAGTGAGTGAGTGGAGTGAGTGAGTGAGTGAGTGAGGTGGTGGTGGTGGTGGTGAGTGGTGAGTGAGTGAGTGGTGGTGGTGGTGGTGAGTGAGTGAGTGAGTGAGTGAGTGAGTGGTGAGTGAGTGAGTGAGTGAGTGAGTGAAAGATGTAACGACTGACTGAACGAAAAACATGGTCAATTAATGAATACTCTCTATAACATTGTCGAATTCTAGCACGCATTTAACTAAACCACGACGGGTTTCCTTCTCTTCATTTTTTGCTTTGTTTATTTTGTTTCTTTGTATTAACAATACATTAATACAAATACAAACCAATATAGTACAGTAGGAAGTCCCGCAGTAAAAACTGTCACTGGCACCTCCTCTTAGTACATGCATAAAAACTGTAGAACAAGAGAGTGGGTTAGAAGTTGCATGCGTGTTTTGAAGCCAGTGTTTTAGCAGCGCAGATACCCTCCAGTGTAATGACACACAGCCATTCTAAAGAGTATGCACGATATATTTTTGTACAGACTGGAAAACAAGTCAACTTCAGGTTGTAAACTACATGCGATGCGCACTGCTTCACGATAGGACAATCTCCCCCCACTTCTATTCATATCGGTGCTCATTCCTAAAACTTTCCATAGGTCCTCCAAATACAACGAGGATCGCTTCCTCCTTACACATGCCGTTCTTCTCGCCCCCCCCCCCTAACGTCTCGTTAGCTAAAATAGCATGCTCGCTTACTGTCTACGATCCTCCTAGCACACGTATTCTTACTGGTCCTCCGAAACTACCATTTCTGATAGTTACAACCGCATTATCGTAGCTCTCAGCTTCTATCCTCTGCTTCATGGTTCCTTTTATGATAAAATTATACAGTACGCTGTATTGCTTAACACTGATGACTCGGGCAATCCGCGTACTCAAATCCAGGATGTTTTTTTTGCCGTCAGCTTGGTTCTATGTGCATAGTAACTACTAACAATAGTAACAGTGGCGGCAGGTGCAGGACGTGGATACTTTATAAACTTTGGAACTTATCTAAACAACGAAAATTGCCTTCGAACGCTGATTGTCTACGAGCCCTAATATAGACTGTTCGGACGCTAACAGCATCGCGATTATGCCGAATGCTGCGCCAACCATTTCTTACCCTCCAACAGGAGCAATTCTAAGAAGCCTTCATGGCAACAGTTGCAATGAAATCGGGAATAACCTCTAAAGCACTATTTGCATGCTGACCGTTAGGAACACTGAGTTCGGTATTAACCTTGTTCTACTTACGGTTCAGCTATAAGTGGAAAACGTTTTCGCGAATGTCTTGTACTCGCCTAAATGTAACGGCGTTTCATTGTTTAAGCGTTACGCTCTTACACTTAAGATTCACATAACGATAAATATGTGGGGCAACGTTCCTGCAGGCGTTTCCTAGCCTCGTACAGCCGTTTTCATACTTAAACGAAACAACGACGACACGTTTATAGCGGTTTAACGTTAGCAGACAGGGACTGTCAGAAGTAACTACGGGATGGTTTGAAACGACCACGCCATAGGCAAGCACCATTCAATGTGTCTCCAGCAGATGTCTTTTTAATGTGCATAAATTGCTATTTCAGGCGTCTACGGGCAATTGTCAAATTGCTTGCGGAGGCCATTTTGACAGCTAGCCCCTGGTTTAAGTTCGGTTATACGCATCCTATATTTAACCGAATCTGTAAGCGCAGTTGGCAACCATGTAAGGAGAATAATGGCGTATTGAATAAGCAGTGCCAATTGTAATTCTGCCCGGCTAATCCAGGGAATTCGTACCCTTTTCACTGTCCTATATTCGCAATGTTCAGTCACGTCCCTGCAACCAGTTGGCCCCAATGCATATTGAATGCAGTTAGATATTTTTACACTTAAAGGAGTACTGACACGAATTTTAAGAATTTTCGGATTGTTGCTCTAAATGAAAGTACTGGTGTCGAGAAACCTATAAAAAGTGTCGTAGTGCATGGGAATGCATTGGATATATTTTTAATACCGCTACCATAAAACAGCAATTTCGGTTTCGGTATCGAGGGGGTGGCTTCTCAGTGACGTATCAAAGCAGCCCGACGTCACGGGAAGAGCCACTGGCGACGTACTAACGGAAAATCTGTCATCTGCTCGTGGTGCACGTAAACAACGATGAGTGAATTGTCGTCCAGGGATCCTGAGAGTGATTTCTGCGATTTAGGCTGCATGACGGACGCAGAGCTTGCGAGCTCAGAGCTGACTTGACTCGTCGGGATAATGTCCATTGCAGTGGAGCTGGCTTGCAGATTCTCAGCGACGAAAACTTTAAAATCAAAATAAAATATTTTATACGTGTTGTCTGACTCCGCTGTGTGGAGAGCGTTGACACTGCATACCAAGGAAACGAAATATGTCCCTTCTGCGATGTTCCAAAATCGTGTCAGTACTCCTTTAAAGGATTCTGTATACAGAGTTGGCAAGAATGAAAGGATAACAATGGAGCATTAAAGAAGTAGTATTTGTTCTTCTCGGGTGCATTTAATTTACAGTCTATCCGTACCGTTCAAAGACACGTATATAGCTTGCCCATTAGGAAGATTCAAAAAGGAAGGTTCTAAAGGCGTGATCGGGTAAGGTATTACACTGAGGGTGATACATCCAGTACACACTCACAATGCGTCCTATATTGTGCTACCGTGCAGTGCCATATAGTGCCGCATACTTTCCTCTTCTCCGAATCAGGCTCGCCTACAGTGCGATGGTTGAAGCGCACGATTCCTAACTGCGCTTATTTTCCTGTATCTCTAGCTTAATTGCGTATGCTTAATTAATATGCGCGAATCATATTTTAAAAGCAAGTCGCATATGATGAGCTCCCTCCACTATAACGACGCACTCGCTCAGCGTGTGCGCGCTATACGGTAAAGACGTTTCTCTTTCTAAACTAACGAGTAATTAACTAACTCTAGCATTTGACAGTACGCGCTAGACTACCGCTTTCCTTCTTCGGTCCTTGTTTTCTGTGTGCGTCGCAGTATAATCAAGCCACGAGTAACTAACTCACTTTTACCCCCCGATTAAGGGACACCTCTACATCCACTGGCTACATCTAAGTGCCTCTCGCCCCAAATCTATACGCCCCCCCCCCCCCCCTTGCTGGCCTCAGTTCTTAAATAGACAGCCGGGATGGCAAAACAACAGCAACAACAACCGTAACAAATTATGGAGGGACGATCACTCCGATTAGACGTGCCCCATTATAAGTGCAGAGTGGTCCGCCCAATAACTCCCCCCCCCCTTTTAGCCTCCTCGGAGATGAGCAGCAGTTACCCCCCACCCCCCTAAAGGGAGGTGAGGTGCAACGACGGTTATGGACAGGAACCATCACCTCCTTCCACCCCCCGCACCCCCCTATTGCTGCGTTTGTCGTTCAGCCCGCTTTTCGACGGGTCAGTGGGTCAGTGTGTACGCGCTCGGCGCACCGGTCTGAAGCCCATCGGGGATCATTGAAAGCCGCCTGGCTTCTTCTCTTTTTCGATGGCGAAACAAGAACAACGACGTACCCCCAATGAAGGGAGCGTATACTACGCAGTCCAGCGGCAGCCGTCTATTACGATACAAAGGAGACGCCTCTAAAGACAAGAGGGCGCCCGCTCCCCGAGCGGAGGAGTCCACTAAAGACAGCCCCGTCCTGATGCCCTCGCCGCCTGGCCACAACGCAACTCCTGTTTGCAAATGTGTAGCAGCATCTCGCTGTGGCTATAGCGGGCACTCTGCTTCGTCGTGAGGCCGGTCGTTATAGAAGCTGCAGAGGGCTGCTGCTTGTTTGTTAGCTGCTTCGTCGATGCGGTGTTCTTTTTATGATCGAGGCTTTGGCTTGGCCTGGCTGCTTACGGCCGGATTAGTGTGGTGCTACGCGAGGTGAGGCGACTTTTGGCAGGCAGTGGCACGTAGGAGGGCCACGGAAAGTACGGAGATGCGGTTACGCCGATGGCGTGTATTGAGGTACCCGTTTATTTTTTTTCATTGTACTCGGTATTATTTCTAAAGCAGGACAAGTGCCCCATTACAATACTATACAAGATTACTGAAAACGTCGTCATCAGGTCGCCTGAAATAGAAGGCAAATGTATTCCTACATCGCTTGTTTTAAGAGACACAGGACTACGATACATCCGGTGTTTCACTATAACAAAGGCCTCGTATTACGCCCCGATTTTTTTTAGTGACGTAGCTCGCTATATTTAGCGGGAAAAGAGAAACATAACATGAGTAGCAGTTCAGCTAGTTATTGCGGCAACAACACCACCTTGGACAAACAGGATGCCACATATTTTCAACGGTTCTCTTCCTACACGCGATCAAGGCTACAGTTACACGAAGAATGATAAGCGTTATTCTGTGAATAACGCTTATGATTCCTATTAACACGTTCCGAATACGTAATATTAAAAAAAAAACTTTGATTCGTAACTCTGTTGGTCCAATCACCGAGTATTGCTGTTTTACATTACGGAAACCGCCCTACATTTATTTATTTTTTTCGCAGTTGGGAAAGCAGCTATCGAATTAAAACAAAAATGAGAATTTTCGAATAACGAAAGAATTGAAAAGCAGGCTTTTTTCCTGGCGTTGTGGGCTAAAAGTGCACGTAACAGGAAGTTTCTTGATATTTCACTTTCGCTGTTGTTATCGCGTACGTGTTATCAACGTTTGCGATAAGATGTATCGGGCGGGACACTGTGCGTCAAGTGATGCACTTTTGTTGTGTACTTTGGAAGCAACGTGCGCGTGAGGCTTGTTCAAGCTCAACTACACATGTCAGCGCTTGTAGGACTTTGGTTCCATCGGATAAAGAACTGCGGAGTAGAAATCATTTTGACAAACGTCCAGCGAATTCTGCATGGTGACATCGTTGTCTTGAGGATTACCTTTACGAGCATTTCATCCAGTTACATACATACATACATACATACATACATACGCCTGAATCTAAGATCGTGGATCTCGAGAATTTTCGTCTTCATCGAAAATGTGGCCGCCGCGGCTGGGATTCGATCCCGTGACCTGCGGGTCAGCAGTCGAGCACCATAACCACTAGACCACCGCGGTATGAAGCACCGATGAAGATTAAATAGTAAATCTATGTAAGAACACGTGCACAACAAACACAAAACACAAAATTTTTATGCAAATCAGTGTCAGTCGAGAGGAAACCTAACCAGGGGCAGCACCTGAATCTTTTTTTTTTTCTTTTTCTATTTGCTGCGCAGGGTGGTGGGGGGCCCCCACGGCAAGTGAGTTCCATGGGGAGGGGGGAGGGGGGGGGGGGGGTGGCTTTTGCGTTGTTTTATGACTGATGCCTTGTGTTCGACTGTTTGCTTTTGGTGGTGTGGCAAAGGGGGCCAGGCATGGATTAAGGGGGGAGGGGGGGGGCTACCGCCTTCCCCCCTCATGTAATCACCCTCCCACCCTGGTGCCGCCCCTGCACATAACTGCTTCATAAACAGACCCCGGTCATAATAATACACATGCGTCGATACATTCGTCCCTGTGTTTCGTTTCAGCGTTGACAATACAAGACAGCAAACTGGTTTTGGCTAGTAGCTTTACCAGTAAAGGGAATGCGGCCGTTCTGTCAAGGCTTCTCACAGGCTGCCTTTGTTTTATCTTGCATCTAGGCGAACAAGCCTCGCTTCCTTCTGTACTCACGTGACAAGAAGGGCCAGACAAGGACGAGACGACAGGCGAGGATGAACGCGACATTCCTTCGCCATGTGTGATCGCTGCTTCTTCGACTCAAGGTGATGTATATAAACCTGCGTCCCAGTATCCACGCAGCACACTGCTGGGATAGCGGAGATGACGCAAGCGTCACGTAAGCCTCATAAACGATAGCGACGCGTCTATGTTGGTCTATATGATACTTTTTCTTTTGTTCGCCGGTCAAAGTAAAGAGCCGCTCCGCGAAGCGAGACTGCCTCGAAGAAGGCCGTACAGGAGGTGACCATGGATGGAAGAGGCGCGCAAGTGACACTTGTGACGCAACCTTAGGCGGCCGTTGTGCGCAGGCGTCGTTCAGCGAGCTGCGTTCGCGTCTAAAGGGTGACAAAGATGAAAGGTGACGCGAATGATGAGGGAAGGTCAATGATGATAATGAAATATTTTGCTGGTGTTAACGTGAAGCATTACCCTGAGTAAATCCATAACGTAACGTAACAATATCGTTCCTTTATGCAAGCATCCTCTTTCATTCTTCAGTTTACAATCTGTGCATATGTTTAAAGCACAATCGATGTGACAGTCACAAGCGCGTTTGATACGATTGATTTTGTATATGACTCACGATTTCGTGAACTACATTATTGTCTTTGCTATGTGCTGAACGGGCTGAAATCCACCGTCAAGCCTAGATCGCATTTTGCTTTTACTCCACGGCATCACTGTTGCGACTGTTACGACTGTATCTTCTGATTTTTAAACGAACTGAATGGAATTGAGTTGAGGTGTAGTTTCACCTCCATCGAAGTGCGGCCGACGCGGTCAGGATTCTTCCTTCCTCGTTGTTCTTCGAGCCCGACACTATACCGTCGTACTCAACTTCGGACGGTATTCGGGCGAGTAAAAGGTGACTCCAGCAGGGGTGAATGCAGAAATTTTAAATACGAATGCATTTCTTAGCCGGGCTATGTCAGGCGGCGTTGTCCCGCGTTGTCCGGCGTTGTCCGCGGAGGAGGAGGATAGGTTGAGGAGGTGTCCGCGCGCCGGCAGGTGTTATCTCTCCGCTCTCACTCCCTCTCCCATAGGCAGCAGCTGCGGGCGCGTGCGCTAATCCTCGCCCCTAGCAAACGGAGCATGTGGTGCGAGAGAGTGTAGGAGAGGGTAGGTGCAGTGCTTCGCCGCTCCTTCTCTCGCCGTTCGCTCTCTCTCCTCCCTGCACCTTGATCTGAAGAGGGGCCCGGGCAGGTAGATGCGGTCAAGTATCATTTTGTGCTCTGTATGCCTTGGGAAAAAAAAAAATTAAAAAAATTCGGAGGGTTCACGGGCCCGGTGCGCCACTGGGCTCCAGAATGTCAAGAGAGTTTGAAGGATGACGACAGTAGTGACATCGACACACTTGACCGCTTTGAAAGAACGAAGACCGAACGGGATTCGGCGAGACCAAACAACGCTTTTTACGCGGAGATGAACACGACGTCAATATAGGTCGCCTTCACCTGTATACGCAGAACGACTGAGTTAGAAAAAAAAAAACAAGAAAACTTGTCACTGCATGTTTACACGACCCGACTCGCACGTCAGGCCTGCTCCTGGGCATCGTTCCAAAGCTTCGTTCCGCAAAAGGAGGCCGTACTTCTAACTTTGCGTTGCGAATCTGGTGTCTCCATGCAAGGTCAAGCACTCTGACATGTATCCACACAGACTCAAAATAAGCAGGACCGCCGGACGGCTGGCCTAAAGCGGGAAGGCAACCAAATAACCGAAAGAAGCCCTATCTATTTAAGAGTCAAGTTTAAGCATAAAAACGAGTCACTCAGGAATGACCTTTAAGTAGGAGGTACTAGCTACATGGCATAGTTGGGTTTAAAGAACGACACACAACTCAGGAGATGAACATCGTAGCAAGGGAACCTGCCGGTGTGTTAATGTTTCTTTCCTGAATGGACTTTTCTACCGGCAGTTGCGCCGCATAGCAAGTGCCAACTAGGTCATGAACAAGTCATTCTTACGCACCTCTTGATAGATATTGGCGTAGATATGGCTATGTTATATTCAGAAAGCTGAAGACGCCATAAAGACACAGAGGAATTAGGTGAACATAATCGGTTATGATTGCGATTTAGAAACTCGCACTACCACTGAAAGAGATCTATCTATCTATCTATCTATCTATCTATCTATCTATCTATCTATCTATCTATCTATCTATCTATCTATCTATCTATCTATCTATCTATCTATCTATCTATCTATCTATCTATCTATCTACGTTTCTTACAATTACATTCGCGTATCAGCCCCCCCATTTCTCGTTACTGCTTAAACCGTTGACGCTACATGGAGACCACGCCAGATGGTATACGCATCCACGTGCACACCATATGGTCGACCCTCATAAACACCCATTTCTTCATTATAAATACTTGGCTGATCACACCCGGCCGCGGAACCGATTCGCAATGCGTTTAAGATCGTCGGCTGCCGGCAAAACACGCGGAAAACCAGTGACTGTGCTTCGGAATTGCTTCTTGGATCGCGCCTGCACTCGCATCCAGCGTAACGTCCTTCGAGAAGCGATCACTTCGTAGTCGCGTGGGACGCGTGACGAACGCGACAGGTGCGAGAGAGAGCGCCGGTGTTAGGGTAATGAATATTCGCGAAGACGTTGTTCACGCTTCGTGAGGTTATTAGTCACGTAAGGATATTAGTTAGTCGTGGAGAGATGGGCTACTTCTTTAGGCCGGCATTTCGCGCCATCTGACACAGTGAGTGAGTGAGTGAGTGAGTGAGTGAGTGAGTCAGTGAGTCAGTGAGTCAGTGAGTCAGTGAGTGAGTGAGTGAGTGAGTGAGTGAGTGAGTGAGTGAGTCAGTGAGTGAGTGAGTGAGAGTGAGTGAGTGTGAGTGAGTGAGTGAGCGAGCGAGTGAGTGAGTGAGTGAGTGAGTGAGTGAGTGAGTGAGTGAGTCAGTGAGTGAGTGAGTGAGTGAGTGAGTGTGAGTGAGTGAGTGAGTGAGTGAGCGAGCGAGTGAGTGTGGAGTGAGTGAGTGAGTGAGTGAGCGAGCGAGCGAGTGAGTGAGTGAGGAGTGAGTGAGTGAGTGAGTGAGTGAGTGAGTGAGTGAGTGAGTGAGTGAGTCAGTGAGTGAGTGAGTGAGAGTGAGTGAGTGTGAGTGAGTGAGTGAGTGAGCGAGCGAGTGAGTGAGTGAGTGAGTGAGTGAGTGAGTGAGTGAGTGAGTCAGTGAGTGAGTGAGTGAGAGTGAGTGAGTGTGAGTGAGTGAGTGAGTGAGTGAGTGAGTGAGCGAGCGAGTGAGTGAGTGAGTGAGTGAGTGAGTCAGTGAGTGAGTGAGTGAGAGTGAGTGAGTGTGAGTGAGTGAGTGAGTGAGTGAGTGAGTGAGTGAGTGAGTGAGTGAGTGAGTGAGTGAGTGAGTGAGTGAGTGAGTGAGTGAGTGAGTGAGTGAGTGAGTGAGTGAGTGAGTGAGTGACCGAACTTTATTGGAGGTCCAGCAAGGACGCGAATTCGTGGCGCACCTGGCTGGTCGCACATCGGGACCGGCCGGTCTTGCCCACCAGCCCGATCGCGGGCATGACGTACAGCTGGGAGTTGGCTTGTCATTTAACGGGGCTAAGCAGAAATGAGTTTCACTCCGCCTTGCAGAACTTGGGGTTTCTTGACACGCACTCCCAGAGCAGGAGTGCTAGAGTGGAGGTCTGCCCACAGGACGGGCAGGCGTCGTTGTGATGTACGTCGGGGTGAACTTCGCGTAGAATAGCCAGACACGGGTATGTTCCTTTCTGTAAGAGCCTAAGAGATATGGCTTGTGCCCTATTGAACTCGGGGTGAGGGGGTGGAAAGACTCTTCCTAGACATGTAGAATTTCGTAACCTCTCTGAGAGCAGCGGGAGCGTCTCTGCGGCCGTAGAAGGGAGGGGGAGTAAAAGTCAGAAACACACGCCTGCTCAAGAAGATTTTTATAGTGTGAATTACAATTTGAAGCATCGTTTAGCAGATGAAATTCAGAAGGGATGGAATTTCTACTGCGTGGTTATCTTCTTTTGTGATCGTATCTGCGTGTCGTACCTTCTTTTAACGTTAGAGTGCGGAAAATTTCCCTCACGTCCGTAGTGGAGGAAAAATGTTCTCCCCCCGAAAGTGCGGTGGCGTTGTGACTTACACTTGCAATAAATGCGCATGTAAGACACTCAAGTCAGACGTGCTGGCTGGTTTCCAAATTGTCCACGCGGGCACGGTCACTTCCTGATCGTTCTAGACAATGTGAACTCTCGCGCGAAGTTAGCGTTACTCAAGTCCAAACCAAGTGCCCAAATGATTGCTTCGTCTAAGAACAGTTGCCAATGGAATGGTAATATATTTCTGTGTCGTCGAAGTCGTTACACGGTCTGAGTGATTGCTTCTAATGGTCGTCCGAGACGAGAGAATTCGAACATGGTCGTCCTCACCAGACATCTCTTTCCAAACAAAATCTTCAGCCGACGAAGACGGCGGCTAACTCCGAACTTGGAATTCCTCGTGGTCTTCGTTGCTGTCCTCGTCATCACATGCCGTATAAGTCCGCAATGTTTTACTTCATAAAAATATATGTTAGCGGAACGATGTTTAAAGCACTGTTTCAGATTCTCCAGGCCTTCTGTCCTGTGTGCGTAGTCTTCGACAAATCCACAGCTGATTTTGCTGCCCCTATATTGCTTTTATTTTTATTTTTGTCTTAGACATTGTGTTGAAAATCCGTAGTCAGCCCAGGTTTAGAAAGGCAGGCTAACACTTTAGACACGTAAGACTCGATAGCACTCGTCAGCAAGGATAATACCACCTTGGATTTTCACGTGCCAAAACCACGATGTGGTTATGTGGCGCGCCGTATGTGGAGGGCTGCGGAAATTTAGACCATCTGGTGTTCTTTAACGTGCACTGACATCGCATAGCACACGGGTTCCCTAGCATTTCGCCTTGATCGAAAAGCGACCGCCGCGGCTGGGATCGAACCCGCGACCTTCGGGTCAGCAGCCGAGCACTGTAACCACTGTACCGCCGATGCGGTTGTCAGCAAGACTAAGCTCTAAATCTAATTGGCTTACCTCTTCAAGCGCGCATCTGAACCCCCCCCACCCCCCACTCCGCCTTGCTTCACGCACACTCAGAAAGAAAGCAAAATTGATGTACTGCAGACGCTCTCATGCGATGGTCTTATGCCAGAAGCACAAAGATTACACTACTATCTTCCTTGCGTTGAGCCCGGGTAGACTCCATTAAAAGAAACGGACTAAGATAGGAAGAACGAAAAAAGCAAGAAACATACTGAGCTCCCCGTATTACACGTCATCCTCCGTGCTGCCTTCTACATTTAACAGATGCCCCGTGGGCCAACAGAGAGCATATGGCGGGCGACGCCGCGTTGCCGGTGTGCATGTGTCAGAGTGGTTGGGAAGGGGGGGGGGGGGGTGCTCAGCCGCTTGTCTGGTCCAGGCGGAGCAGTTGGCGCAGCTCTCAATGGTTATTAGAGCATTCCGAAGAGCTCCTCGGATGAGCCCCTTTTGCCGATTATTGGTCATCCCCTTATCGCAGCTGCCTTGAGGCGCAAGAAGAAAAAGACCAGAAGGTGCCGTGGTTGTGTTATAGACTCTAGCGAGCCTGGCAAAAAAAGGGACCTGCAAGTTCCTCGTCTGACGAGTCTTATCGAAACCTTCCTGCATAGTGGTTTTCGTCGCATTTCGCGTCCTTATCTGCGTGTCTGTGCGCCGTCCTTTTTCCTTAACCTCTCTCTCTTTTCTTTTTCCTAATTTTCGATTGCCTTACGCGCGAGTTACAAGCTTCGTCGTTATCTACGGCTTTCATTTTCCTCCGGCTCGATTCGTTCTCGCTTTATTCCCACCTTCCCTTACCTTTAATTCTTCGTCTTTTTGTGTGGGTGTACGAAAGGTGGAGTTCGGCGTCTGTCGGGACATCTTGCAGTCCACTTTACCCATCGAACTCTGTCGCTCCTGTTTCGCTCTTACTCTGATGACTTGAGGCGGTCTCCTTTCCTCGACGTGTGGTCCCACCGTGGAAGCCCTCATTTGAGTCAAAATGCCTGCTTATAGAAAGCACGGGGTGTGCATTTCCTGAACTGAAGAAAGAAGTTCCGAAGCGTGTTGCACACTCCATAACATACGAGTTCGAAAGCCTCAGAAGACTAGGAAGACTAGTCTTTAGTCCCTTAGAAGACTAGGAGGGGGTGCTCCTCCCCCCCCCCCCCCCCCCGCCCCTCCTGTGCGCATGCCTAGGCTTCCTGTGCTAGACCTTCTTAGTGTGCCCGGTATCCGCTATACTCAAAATGGTTTGCGTATAGAGGAATACCGGGTGTGAACTGCGCATGCGCGCTCCCGGAAAGCATGGCTGCCCAGCCGAAAGCGATCGCCATGCACCTCTAATCTATCAGGTAATAATAATTGATGGGGTTTTACATCCCAAAACCACGATATGATTATGAGAGACGCCGTTGTGGAAGGCTCCGGAAATTTTGACCACCTGCGGTTCTTTAAAGGGCACCTAAATCTAAGTACACGGGCCTCGAGTCGAATTTATCAAGTCGCCGTCGTGCGCTTTGTAGCTCGTTAGCTCCGAATTGATTACTTTAATTGCTTAAGATACATGTCCTTATGCTTCCACAGCACAGTATTTGTGGGGACTCGGCACCGTTTTCGAGAGCTCTACTCAAATAATCAGCGCTGTTGGCTTAGAAATTGCAGGTGAGCACTCCCGAAATCTCGGAGGGAATAGATGAGGCCTTTGTTAGTTCGCCTTTATTCTCATAGCTGGCGCCACTTAACGTTGCGGCAGCTACGGCACACGTTATTCGGCATTGCTCTACGCCTTTGCGATAGCGTTGTACCGGACAGGCTACAAAACGCTACCATCTTTCACACCCTCGCAAACACATCCGGCTCGTCGAAAGGTGCGTGCAAGCAACTAGAAACAACTTGTCACAACGCCACTTTTTACTGCCTATAATTCTTGGCAGAATGCATGACTACGACGCGAAATTCCGCAAAAAAATATAAAGAAAGAACTCTCGGCAGCGACCACCTTGTGGTCAAGGCATGGTCAAGTTCTTCTTCGGAACGTTTTTGGCAACTTCGACTTGTTAAGAGAAGCTCGGACAAGGTCAAGTGTCTTCGCTCTGACGCAGGCCTTTCCGGCCTTGACGCACGGACAACCGTTTCCAATCGGGCGATCACAAGCTGCGTGTGTTTTGCAGCCGGTGTCATTAACGTGTGTGCCGTGTATCTACTGCTCCGTCTGGTTTCCATTCACGTCCTGCATAATATTTTTTTTTTACATAAGCAACGTTTGATATATGCGATGGTCTGTGCGCTTTTAATCCTCATTTAACCTTGAAGAGAGCTTCTCCACGAAAACAACTTTCACTGCTTGTCGAAGGCTTGCAGCGCACTTGGCATCGTTTCTGGTAACAGAGCGACGGCCGCAGTGAATGTTTTATTCCGTACGAGCCCTCTAAGAGGAAATAAGCTCGATTTTCCCATGAAACAGCCGCAGTAGCTTCCCAAACAAAATACAGAGTGTAGGTTTGCGACGACTTTGTGTATACCCATCTTACTAAGCTTAACTTTGTTTTTGTGTATTTAATAGTTTTGCGACACGTCTTCTGATGACTAACAACACTTGTGGTGTATTTCTCTGCATTTTCCTCGGACTATTGGGCAGTGTTTTGAATATCTGAGTGATTCTATACTGCCCAGTCTAAGAAATGTGTGGGTGGGCAAAGCAGCTTTCTTTACTTCTTTCTTTCTTTCTTTCTTTCTTTCTTTCTTTCTTTCTTTCTTTCTTTCTTTCTTTCTTTCTTTCTCTCCTTCTTTCTTTCTTTCTTTCTTTCTTTCTCTCGCATTGCACAATGCTCCCTCCTAACTGTTGACCCGGGCCACGGTGGTCTAGTGGTTATGGTGCTCGACTGCTGACCCGCAGGTCGCAGGATGGAATCCCAGCCGTGGCGGCCGCATTTTCGATGGAGGCGAAAATGCTTGAGGCCCGAGTACTTAGATTTAGGTGAACGTTAAAAAAAAACCAGGCGGTCGAAATTTCCGGAGCACTCCACTACGGCGTCTCTCATAACCATATTGGGGTTTTGGGACGTTAAATCCCCAACAATTATTATTCTCCTAACCATAGGCGTGCGCACGAGGGGGGCCGCCCCTCGTGGGAGGGCGAAAAGTCAACCCCATACATTGATATAATAGGGAGGGGGCACGCTGCGACTCGGGGGGGGGGGGGGGGGGTGCAAAGACAGCCCTATACATTGACATAATAAGAAGGGGGGGGGGGGCGCTGCGACGAACCTTCGCCTCCCCCCCCCCCCCCCTTAAGGGGAGCCCTGCGCACGCATATGCTTCTAACTGTTTCCTTCCACCATGTCAGGAATCCTACCATCGTCCACTTGCTTAGTAGCGCTATATTCTAGTACACTATAGTAGCGCTACACTTCAGTTGCTACGGGCAGCAACTACGGTCATGCGTCCTTATCCAGGCAACAACAAATTGTGGCCACGTGAAATTACAAGTGACCTGGATAAAAGATCAGATTTGCGTATCAGAAACGACTGATCGGCGACGAGCCCTCGCTCGAGCGAGGGATTATCGATTATTGAAAAACAGCGTATACGAATACGCAAGCGACCGGTGCAGTCGAGGGCCTATTTGCGAACATATATCCGCGAAATATGCGGTGGCGGCGTCACAACAGCCGAGGTAAATGCAATAACGAAAGACCTCGCCAGCACAACAATACCTCAAAGAGAACGCCGACGTCACATCTTTCAGTCCATTGCAGATCATGTGGGTGTAAACCTTTTTTCAATAACACAGCCATTTTTGCTGAAGCAAAAAGACAAAAGGGCTCGTGAACTCGCGGAAGCGTTCGTCATCAGAATGAAGGATTCATAGGCGTACGCAGGGTTCCCCTTCAAGGAGGGGGGGGGGGGTGAAGGCTCGTCGCAGCGCCCCCCTTCCCTATTAAGTTAATGTATGGTGCAGACTTTGCGCCCCCCCCCCCCTTCTTAGGTGACTAGGGGGGGGGGGGCGGTCGCCCCCTCTGCCCCCCCCTCGTGCGCACGCCTGTGGTGATGATTGCATATCTGAACCGCGTGTTTGTTTGCTAGATTGCGAGGTACGCACGCTTAACCATTTCTTTGACGTCAGTTAAAATATCTGCGCACGCATGGTGTTGGTTTTCGTTGCTTTTTTTTTTTTTTTGCTTAAATAAACTTCAGTTGTTAGACAGCGATCGTACTGCGTCCTTCACGTCCTGTGCTCCGTCCCGTTCGCGCTGATTTTCACAAACATGCGGCGTTGTATTCTGCTGCCGTCACCGCAATCTGAAACCCGTAGAAGCTTCGCTTGAGGGGATTGAAAAAGCAATGCAAATACACAACATACAAGGCTGCCCACACTCCCAGCTACTACCTTTTAGAAGCCTATTCTGAATCAGACTGTCGCTACGAACGTTGTTGAATGGATTTTTTTCGATCCTCCGTCTTCATAGAACCAGTTCTAAGGTACTAAATGGACCACAGGAAATGGCATACGTCATTAGCTGTCGCCGGAGTCAATGAACGTGACCGGCAAACATTTCACACATTCAAGGTTACACACGCGTATGACCTTGGCGTTGGCTGCGCCAGCGGAGCGCAGGGATCGCACAGGTTACGGAATCGCACGTGTTGAACGAAGAAGCGTCTCAGGTTTCAATGCATGGGAGCAGTGCCCAAGGTCACAGAAGCAGCCGAGGAAGCGTTCCGTAGAGAGCATATAGATTCCCTCACGTAGCGCACTTGGCTACTGTGTCGCAATGGTTAGATTCGACAAGCAGAGAGATGTTCAATTTTGTATCGTTTCCAAGACCCCCGCTGAATGAAACAGAGAAATAATTTCTCTTTCAAGGTGTAGGATGGAAGCCGTGTAGAAAAGCTGGCCAGTTCAGCGGATGTTTCGGAGGTCAGGAATGTCGTTTTCGATATCGTCGCATTTCCGATGTGGACGGCTTTCGTAGGGAAAATTTTGATAGCCCCGTGGTAAATGAAGTACTCGTAAATAAAGGAGATGCCTTAGCGTTTCGGTCACCACAGTCTTCACTTGCGTTTAGTTCACGGAGAACGCAGAAATAATATTAATGGGCTGGCAACAGGAAAATGCCCCTGAGCCGGTTCTGTCAATACAAGCAGGAGATTAAGTGCAGACCGATCATTTGTCGCAATTATTGACACCTATGTTATCATTAATTCTTGATAGAAAAGCATAAACTTATCGTGGTTCTGGGACGCAAAACTCCGGCAACTATTATCATGAGAAACACGAAAACCGGAATTTACAACTGGTACTTCCAGGTCCGTTATTTCAGCAATGAATAAAACAAAAGCGCATCTGTATGAACTCCTTGTCTCCTGGTACAAGCTGGTTACGTAAGCGCAATATAACCGGTCCACAATCCTTTCCAGCTATGTAATGTCTGGAAAAAACCGCAGCAACCTCTCGGAGCTCTGATGTCAGCAACGGCCTGCACTTATAAATAAACATGACCGGAGAAAAACCATAAGCGAGCAGCGTGCCGACCATCATATTCGCACACAGTGACCCGGGTTGCCAGGAAGAGAAACATCTGGTTCCCAGAGCGAGAGGTTAAATGTTGCCTTATGCAAAAGCAAATTGTACCACGTCTTGCGTGCACGATACCATCTTACATAGCTGTAGGCTCACGCCAGTCCGCAGCTTTATTCAGGGTCGGAGCTGGATGATTTCTCTGGATACAATTAGACCGAGAGGCAGAGGCGAGTTTGTTGATCATAAGGGCGCACATCTGAGAAACGGAGCTTCGTACTGACAGACCTTGGTTGGGCAGATACCACAGGGTAACCAGAGCCTCCTGAACGCGTGGTAAGGATGTGACGTATGAGCCACACTCTAACAAAATTCAGAAAAATTACCTGAGGAAGGCTTGCTCGGCCAGATGGTTCATAGTAATCGGTTTTTGCATTCATAGTAACCATAGTTTTTGGAAAGTCGCGCCTCCCACTGCTTCAAGGGCGAATTAGTGAACAACTCCAAGAACACGGGCGCAGAATATTGCGAACGAATTCCGTCAGAATCTCGCAACACAAAGCCACAAGGAAAACCATATGGCTTTCTTCTTGCAACAAACAAATATTCAAATATTCCTTTCATCATCCTTCCGCCATTTCGAGGGGTTCCGCAGAACTCATTTGCAAAGAAAGCAGATTGTAACAGAGTAACTGAAACCACTTGTCTCGTATGTTGTGACACGCGTCCTCAATGTAACCCACTCCGAAAGCAATTTATTCACTTAGAGGATCAGTGGGTGGTAACGAGAATGTGAGGAGGAAATGATAATCTCTCTCTCTCTCTTAACGACCTTGTTTCAAGGCTTCTTAAGTACGGGCACTCTTCTACGCAATCCCTAGCTGCCGGTAAATTTGCCGCGCTACATGACACGGCAAATTGTTATCCCCCCTACAGCACACACTCAACCTAAATGCCGGGCAGCAACACTATACACCTTGCCGATACGAAGACCATGTCCCTACCTTCCATGCGCATCACGTCCGCATGACGTGGGCGAAGTCTGTGTGTACGCGCAACAAGGGGACTCACTTGGTTATCTCGGGCTTCAAGGCGGGGCCGCGCGCGATGCGCGCGCCACTGACGCCATCTTCAGCATACACCAGGACGCATGTTGTATGTATTTATACATGACTCCATACAAAGGCAGGACACGTGCTGTTCTCATATACGTTCGCGAAGGCGCGCGGTGGTGCTTTATAAATAAGGCCTCGCTGTTTAGGTATTTGCATTCAACCTCCCCCGAGCACGCGCCCTTGACTCTGAAAGTCTTGCCCTAAAAAAAAAAAAAAAAAAAAAAAAAAACTGTAAGAACGAGAGGAAGACCTCGACTTTCGCGTCGAGCGACGTCCTGAATTAATAGCAAGAAGCTTCGCTTTCAAAAGCACATGGCGCGCCGCTTGCGCACCGAGCCTGATGTATTTTTGTCTTTCTGAGGCGGTGGTGCGGGGATCTACTTGCGGGGATGCTTGCGAACATGTTGAGGCGGCAGCTGTTGCAGAAATTATCATGCTCGTAGAGGAGTGCGTGTCTGCAGCTTGCTGACAAACTGCTCACGAAACGTTGCTCTTGAATGTAGATGAGTGTGGCACGCGCCCAAATTAGAATGATCTGTAAGCTTACAAGGCTATTAGTGAAGACAGTGGTTTAGCGCAAATTAAGGACACCAAAGAACAACAGAACAGTCCGCAGGTTACATTGCGCTAAGCTGCCGGTCGTGTGCTAGGTCATAAAAGGACTGGCTGGGACGCTAAGTCATAAGAGTGGCCCAGATAGTTATCCTATCACCCCCAGCCAATCCCCATAATCCTCATAAACATCAACTTCTCTACAGTAAGCCGTCTAGAACAGAACAGAAAGAAGGCTGCAATTAACGCTCACAAAACTAGCTGGTGTATAAACAACGTGGAACTGTCTATCGCAGCCTCGCCGCTCGTCCTTCCCTGTGGGCAATCACCGCGTGGGTTCAATGTCAAGATTTTGCCCGTCGTTTGCCGCCACGCACTTTCGTCGAGGCGGCTCGCTATAATGCGCTACACGCAAATGAGGCGACCGTGCTGTTGCTGTTTTATAAAGCGAGAACTGCGCTTCGTGCGTGCGTGCGTGCGTGCGTGCGTGCGTGCGTGCGTGCGTGCGTGCGTGCGTGCGTGCGTGCGTGCGTGCGTGCGTGCGTGCGTGCGTGCGTGCGTGCGTCGTTTGTCGTGACCACGTCCAAACAAGGACCCTCCGCTCTCGTTGAAGGAAGCCTTGTCTCAACGCGCTGCCAGCACTGCTAGCTGCGCTGTCGATGAGTGGAGAGGAGGACTTAAAGCCAACAAGGTCGAGAAAAGAAAAGTAGGAAAGAGTAATAAACGAAGGCGAGGCGTGAGCAACCTCCTCTCCACCTCCTGTCTTCCTTATAACTCTGTGGAATGTGGGACAACACTTCGCCGGGCGACAACGACCATGCGCATCAAGCCTTATATTAAACGGGGACGACTGCTGGATACGTATACAAAAAAATGCCGTCAGTTCACATTATTTTCTTTTTTTGAAACAGCAATAGCTTGCTGGAAGAATATACCTGTATATTTACAGTGGCAGCCGTTAAATGTAGTACGTCGTTTTAATGGCGGCACCTGTTTCAGGATGCCTCGTCTTTTTTTTTTCTTTTTTTTTTTTTGCACCAATCGCAGCCAATAGCTGGTGCTGTCACGTCACTCTTCAAAGGCGTGCGCACAGGGGTCAGGGGGAGCGGCCGCCCTTCCTAATCACCTAAGAGGGGGGGTGCAAAGTCAGCCCTATACATTGACAAAATAGGGAGGGGGGGGGGGGGGGCGCTTCGACTCGGGAGGGGGGGGGGGGGGGCAAAGTCAGCCCCATACACTGACATAATAGGGAGGCGCAGGGTCCCCCCCTGAAGGGGAACCCTGCGCATGCCTATGGGAGAGCCCCTCCTTATGCTCGACAGCGATAACTAGTTGTGAAGGGTGTCTCTGTATTTCAATAAAACGCACGTGTGGTGAACTTATCACTCCAAAAGTTTCCTTAGTTTTACCTTCATTTTTTACATGCATCGATAGCTGCTAAAGGTTCCTCTTCGTTCCTTTGGAGCGACAGCTAACTATGAACGGTATCTCTCGACTGGTATACTGGCTAAGCATTCTTTTCTTCGTACATACAAACACTGTGGTTCCTAAGAATTGCCCTTCTTTTATTTTAATTAGTTCTTGTTGTTGTTCATGGCAGGCCATAACACAGAGCACGTTGTTGTTCTAGGCACACCTAAATGTTTGTCACTCCATCCACTCTCGTGTACCACCCACCAGTCTTCAGAATACCTACAGCATCGCTAGGAACGCAACCGTCGCTGCCCGGTATATAATGTGCACTCAAGCGCTATCACCTTCTTTTATACACCCCAACTACTTCCTGTTTCTTTCACTCTCTATCTCTCTTTGTTTTGCTATCTCCGTTACTACGCTATTCGCGATCTATACATCCTAGCTTATCTGTAATCACAGACTAACCACATGTATTGATTGGCAAGCTTGCCGTGAATAAAGCGAATATCAGGGGCAGGCTGGAAGCAAAAACAACAGAAAGCGATTTTTCTACCTCTCCATTCCCTTCGCTTTTCTTTACCTTTTCTTCGTTATAACAGTCATTTCGCTAATCCCTTCATCATCCTCTTTCTTTTCTTTGTCCCCACTTTGGGCACCAGTTTGTGACGGGAGGAATACGCAAAAACAAACGAAGTCTTCTGCTCTCTCTCTCTTTCTCTCATTTTTTTTTTGTTTGTTTGAGTTGCTACCACAGTCATTCTTTTTTACTTTTATTCGTTATACCCGCTACTTCGTTATTCCGCGTGTCGCCTTCCCCGTCCCAGTCCCGAGAAGCCATCCACGATGAAAGGTTTCCCAGAGAACGAAAGAATAAAACGCGTTTCCTCCCCGTCGGTATTTAGAAGCAAAACAACGTAAGGCTTCCCACTTTCTTTCTTTAGTTTCGTTTTCCCGTCTCTCCTACATTTTTTTTTTTTTTCGTAATAACCGCTATTTCGCTATTCGCGCACTTAACTCTCCCAGCGACGTCCTCCGCAGCCGTCGGTGATGACGGGTGGCTTCCTGAGGAAAAAGGCGAGTCCATATAGCCAGCCACTCTCAGATTATTTTTCTTTATTCGCTTATTGTGAAATGAGTATAATGTCGTTGCTGTTTACAGGGCGGCGACGTTATTCTTGTTTCTTCGCTTATTGTGAATTAGTGAAAGGGGTATAATGTCGTTGCGTTTTATACGGCGACGACTATATTCTTTCTCTGTCTTCGCTTACTGTGAAAGGAGTATAACGCGGTTGCCGTTTATAGAGCGGCGACATTATGTTTTTTTTTTCTAATTTCTTCGCTTATTGTGACAGGAGCATAATGTCACTCTTCATAAGGCGGTGACATTGTTCGTTCTTTCTTCGCTTACTGTGAAAGGAGTATAAAGTCGTTGCTGTTTATGGGGCGGCGACATTATTTTCTTTCTTTGTTCGATTACTGTGAAAGGATTATAATGGCGTTGCTGTTTATAGGGCGGCGTCTAGATTGCGTTCCCGTGTCATTTTCTCGCCGGCATAGTTCCGGCCCGCGATGTGGAAAAATGAAACTGGTAAAGTGAAGGAGCTCGCTCGCTGTGTTTGCGAAGCAGTTCCCGGCTGAAACAGCACGGTGGCTTTGCGTGTAATCATAATTACGATTCAGTAGAAAAACAGAAAAATACTTCCACACGGAAAGTGTAGGAGATGCGAATGAACGTTCAGCAGAATGAATCCAAGTTTGCACGTGACATATTCACAGTGCATATCTAGTATAGTGTGCTTAGAATAATAAGAGTAAGAAGAAGAAGAAGTTTAGTTCATCACGCATGTGCAGGATGATGGAGGCTTGCAGAAAAAGCTGTAATTATAAGGACTTGTCAAGGCCGCAGCCAGCTCATTAGGGCTGGTTTGCGTGGTGATCCGGAACAGCCGGGATGGCCGGAACAAAAAGCCTCCGAGATCGAAAGACGGGCGGAGAGCCTGCCTACAGCGTTTCGCGACTTTCCCGCTAGGGGAAAGATGCATGCGCCGTAGCACCGTAAAGAATGCGGATTATTCGGCACTGCGCTTGCTTGGACAAAGGTTAATATCGATCAACTGTAGCCGAATATTTCCTCCATATACGCCTCGGCAACGTAAAACCTACCCTATTAAATTGCCGAACAACCATAAAGCTTTTGCCGACCTATCCAGCCTAACTGATATACCATAATCTTAGCCTAACTAAATATCTTTGTGCAACGCTGCATGGAAGGAATATCTTGTGTCCGTGTGCTTTTCAGTTGTTGACTAATTAGTCTTTGGGCTGCCGAATGCTAGCTTCCTCGTTAGCTGAATAGGTAAAGCGATCACCCCTGGAAGGCGTTGGTTCCGGGTTCTATCCCCGGACTAGAACAGATTCTCTTCAACTAGAATACTTCCTTTCTGAGAATCTGTATGAATTTCCACGTGGCTTCGTGCTACAAACTGACGGTCGTCAATCATCCGTTTCACAACACTTCCGCCCCCCTTGCGGGGAATCCGAAGATCTCATTTGCAAATCTTTATGTAACGCGGTTTAGTTGGTTCTGCCAGAGTGGTTTTGTAACTGGTACGCGCGCAGTCATGTGCTCGACCTTCACATGGAACTGCCAGCTGCACGGAAGTAAAAAAACCAGCTGTTGTCAAAGCACGCGGAACTGTCTCCGCAAAAAAGAAAAAAAAAATGCTTGTTTTTTTTTTTTTTGCGCAGCAAGCGACGTTCGGCGCTTTATTTGCCGTCCACTTCACGCACACATCTGGCATCGCTGGGTTCATGAAGACCTTCCCTCAAGGGCCTTTCGGTAGGCTTGAGTGAAATGTTTTGTCCTTGTGCTCTGAGGGTCAAAGATGACGTCAATCAACACCACAACTTAGTTCAGCAGCTACTGTTTCTTTTATTCTTATTTTCTTCTTAATGTCTAATAAGCCGAACAGCAACTGCTGGGGTACTAGGCGCCAAAACCACGCTATGATCATGATTATATGATAATAATCATTGGGGTTTAACTTCCCGAAACCACGGCTTGGTTATGAGATTGTCAGATTAGGAGCGTGCTGTTTGTACGGTTCTTATGCCTGCAATATCAAACTTGGCTCACGTGTCGTTCTTTTTCGGGAGCGTAAATCCATCAAACTTTTTACCCTGCCAGCAAAAATTGTTAAATCCTACCGCCGCGGCCTAAATCGAACCCGCGACTTCCGGTCAGCAGCCGAGCAGCGCAACCACTGTACCACCGAGTGCATTCCAGAGAAGATATTCTGCTAAGCCTCCCGATAGATCCCAAAACTTTCTGATCGTGGCAGGGAACTACTCTCGAACATATTTTGCGTTCTTAGTTCACCAATTCCATGCCCTGCAAGAGCTGCGGGTTTTCGAGGGAGGCGTCAAATAAGGCAAATGCTCTGAAGAGCTTTGATTGGAGCAGTTTTGAAGAAACCTCAGGTCAAAACTTAAAGGAAAGCTGAAATGGCTGTAGAACTCGGTAAACCTTTTTGGTTAGCAAGGACCGACATAATTGTCGACGATGTCATCATTTTTTTTTCTGCAGTTGTTGCAGCGGGAGCTTTAAAGTACGCGAAAGAAACGTGTCTAGCTATCCGCCCACGCGAGCGCTCCGAAAGTGTGGGTGTGGACACCAAGTACGTCATCTTAGGGTTACTTTGGCGGAGGGTTCCCGCCGCTCATTGATCTGAACTAACTGCGAGAGCGCTGTCTATGTACCCGATGTTCCAGTAAGTACAGAGAGGCTGAAAGTGGTGCAGCTGGATGACAACACCTGCCATAACGACAAACAGCGGAGCGCAATGGGAACCAGAGTATCGCTTTTTAGATGCGAAGCAGCTATTTGGCTAGGCTGTGTAACGCTGTCCCTCCGTGCGTACACACGAACGCGCCGCAACGCGCTCCCCTCGCCGCAGGTGTTGGAGCGGTGCCAAGTAGGTCACGCCGCAGCTGCCGGCTGCCGGCCGCCCCCTCGCAACACCTCTGACCCGCCTCCCGTGTCTTTGCGTTTCAAAGAAACGTTTACTCGAGTAAACGCTACACCGAGTTTCGCTTCAAACCGTTCTTCCAGCACTCGCGTCGACGCCCGTTTCAACCGGGTCAACGCCGTGCGCACCGCTGCTGCTTCGCATCCCATCAGGGTTCCCTTCGGGGAGATGGTCCAAGTTTTTCAACCGCGGCTTTCGTGACTAGCTCCATCTGCGCGGAGTTACCGGAGCTAATCGCGGAGACCACGCTTCAGCAATGCTGCTGTTGCAGATGTCACGCCATACCGAAGATTACCTCAGTGCGTTTGCTCAGTATCCGGAGAAGACCTGCGGCCAAAGACCTGTCTTTTTGCCAAAAAAATGTTGCTTGCGGTAACATATCTGAACTCTCACACTGATTTTCGAATTCAGCAGTGATCAAACTGTGATTACTCCGAAATCACGTTTTTTTTTTTTTTTTTATAGTTCTTCAGCTTCCGTTTAAGTGGAAACGCCGATTGCGCGTGTTGGTTGAAATGCATAGTACTTGAACTACAGCGCCAAAGACAGGACCAGGAAAGAGGAGGCACATACGACACTGTATTTGCAACTGAATTTGTTGTAAGGAAGCTTTTGCTTTTGACAGTGAGAACGCGCGAATGCTTGTTACCTGGCTTAAAAAGCGAAATAATTCTTCCAATAAACTCAGCTGCAAGTACAGCATTCTATGTGTCTTCCGTTTCTTGGTCCCGTCTTTTGCGCTGTTGTTCAAGTACCATGCAATGAAAACTTATTTGGACCTAACCACTGCAGCTTTTTATATAGTCCTGAATTATGCTGCTTGGGGAACCAATGGGTTATTTTTTTTCCCTAAAGTATGCATATCGAAGCTGCCTTCAACTGCAGCTTAGAAAATGTTCCTACTGCCCTGCATGCAAGCTCGTTTTCACAGTTTCCCGCGTCGCAATAAAATGGCGTATGGACTACAACGACTGCGCTTTAGCGTTGTCCGCTTCATTCCTCGAAGTCGTAGGCTTTCGGTCTCGAAGCGAGTTTCCTTACAACTGTGAGATACCGATCACCCATTTGAGCAGAGAATGGCAGGGGCAACAGCTTTCGCACCATTCCGCGCCGACCTACTCCACTTTATTTTTTTTCGCCTCAGAACAAAACACTGCAGTACACGAAACACGCGAAGAACATTATCGGCTATGAACGACCGAACGGTCGTTACATAACACTCGCGACCTTGGACAGCCACGCTCCATGCGGGCACCAGTTCTGCACTTTCTCGACCCAGAGTCGTTGGCGGTACCAGTGTCTTACTTGTCCATTCACATTCCACGCTACGTGTGAAACAGTAGGGACGCAAAAAAGCACAAGAATAAAGGTTGGGAAACTTCACGTTTTCCATCACGGCGCAGCGCGCACTTTAGCGTCGTTCCCAAATGACTCAGAACGACCACAGAGGACCGCTGGAAGGAGCGGGAAAATGCCGAAGCCGGTGGTGTCCCGCGGTGCTGCCCTGAGAGCTCACCTGACCACCACCGCCTACCACCACAAGCAGCGTTGACCTAGACACAGACACCGCAGTATTGTACAAGACCACGAGCCAGCGTTCTTACAACTGGCCGACAGAACGAGGTGTCCATTTCAAGACAACACCCTCTCCTCCCAGTCTACATCAGTTGCCTCAACAACCAGCAGATGACGTGCGTATGTACCGTACTTGCTCGTGTAAGATTCACCCTCCCCGATCGCGGAAACTCCCGGGGATCCTAATGCATTCGCCTACGACGACTAGAAGGTGAAGCAATTCGGTATGCCCCAATTCATCGTCATTTCGAGAGGTAGCAAAGTATCCACTGCGCGTGTGATGGCAAAATTGAGAGAGAGAGGGAGGTAGAGGGGAAGGCAGTTAATTCACTGAAATGCGCGAGACTGCACCACAAGTCGAAGGCGTTCGCACAAACCTGTCGTCCTCAAAAAAGCGCCAGAGTGCCTTCTCTGGGTGTACTAAAGGACATCAAAGGTGAATTAAATGTGGATATTATGTGAATTGACAGTAAATGAAATGCTACGGTGATGTAAAATGAACTGAAGGTGATTCAAATGTGAAATAAGAATGACCCAAACGTGAGAGCACAGGCAAAAGCCTATGCTCTCCTTGGTGTTAGCTATAGAGACTGTCAATTTATGGTTATGCAACACCGGCATCATGCCACGATTCCTCCCTGCCCCCCCTCCCCCACAGCTTCGGTACAAAATGAAGCAGGGGTAGTTTTACGAGAGCAAACACGGTAGTTCCTTTGTTACACCTCGAGACCTGCTCCGGGGCATACAGTCGAGGCGGAGGTTCTGGCTGTGTAATTTGGCAAGCTCCAAATTGTTCTCCGCGACTCGGCAACGTAACGCATATGCGTATTTCTCCTCACACAATGCAGAGAGAGAGAGAGCCTAGCTAGGGCAGAGCAGAGCAGAGCGGACCCGTTGCAGCCCGCCTCTAAAGCAGCAACAAACCGAGCATTTCTTGGCCGACTAGGAAACGGAGCCATTGTTCTGCGAACGCAGCGGGACACGCTGATGTTTCTCGCTAGCAGCCTCGGCTTAGCATATAGAAAACAAAGGCAGCCATAACGCACTCCGGTCGACCCATTCCGAATGAACGAAAGGGTTGGAAACTGATGGATCAGCATTATGCATACCTTGGAGAGGAGGTTTTTGAGGGGGAGAGGTGTGCGGCTCTTTTTTTATCCGGAGTACTCCATGAGAGAGATACACTAGGAAGGTCTTTTTTATAACAATGGAAATGAAGCCGTTTTACATCCGAAATGAGCCGCGATATGTATGAGATGTTGCCAGGATGTGGAGGCTTGTTCCTGACGCCGCTGAGTTCCGAATCGGCAACACGCTCGGGCGTTGCTGGCTGGCTCGCTAACTCGCGTAAGAGGAGAAGAAGGATGAAGTACTTATGCATGTTGCTCCGGGTTGTATGACTGCTTATCTGTGAATCAAATGCCGGAGTTTGGGGCTTGTACTATACAAGTTCGCCTTCGAGTGTTTGTTGTATGGGCAGACTAACAAGTATTAGAACCTAATCGTTACTTTGTTGTCTTCTAGGGCACAAGGAATCTCCTTTTCAGTGTGGGTGTGCCATGACGAGCTAGTATGTTCAGTAGCTTGAGGAAATATATCCTGAAAAAAAAAAAGGCACTCATTGTAAACAGCCTTGCCAACAAAGCTTGCCATAGAGGTGTTTTCTATCTTTGCAGTGGGCCTTCGGTTGTCGTACTCTAAAGTGACTATTAATAATTTAGTTAACTTAGCATTGATGTCATACATCAATGAATATAAGAGTCAACAGTCGAGCATAATCGAGAGTACAATCTCGTAAACCTCGCAAAGTGTTAACGTAAAATCCACGTAAAGCTCCAAGACCCAACTAGTTAGGTGGATGTGACACCGAAAGATCTGAAGGGATATCCGAGAATCTCTTGCAAACGTATTAGAACACACATAATTCATACGTATTCCTAGAATATCATATCAGATAACGAGATATATGACATACGTGTTATATCCAAAAGGAAGACAAGATTGAAGCTTGCGATGAAAAATTCGTAAACATGGCAAACAGGGGGGAAGGGGGGGGGGGGGGAGCTGGAGCCGACGTTTCGACAAGTGAACTTGTCTTCTTCGAAGCTGCAACTGCAAGAAGACAAGTCAAGTCCCCTTGTCGAAACGTCGGCTTCAGCACACACACCCTGTTTACTCATTTTATACATGTTATATGAGATACCTGTCATATATAACCATTTTGAAAGAAATATACGGCGACTGAGCATGAGTGTGTTACTACATCTCAAAAGCTGCGGCTTCCGTACCAATGCCCGAAACGTCCAGTGTTTCGTAACAACGCCTTCCAGTATGGCCCTCTTTTCTTTCCTTGACATGAATCTATAACCTATTGCACATGACACGCAGTCAACCCATACATTTTTTTTTTCTCCACGATACTCTGTGACTCAGGTTCTTTGTCCGGTATAGACGCGCGCGAGATACACCTGCCATGACTTAGCAGGTTTTAAAAGCTGCTGACACAAGGTACGGACTCAGCAGGTCTGGAAACCAACCTGCTGAGTCACGGTTAGGGACTAAGCAGGTATGGGAACCTGCTGAGTCATGCCTAAAATAAATGATGCAGGTACCAAGCAGTCAGGTGGAGGCACTTTCCCAAGCCGACGTCTCGAATGCAACTGGAGACCTTTCTCAAGATCCGCGTGCATAAGATAACAGCGTACTTATATAACGCAACCTCGCTCGTGCTAACGACCTGTGGAAATCCACGAATACCCCACGAAACGTTTTGTTTCCCAGATCACCGAATAGCTTATACACTTTCTGATAATCTGTACACTTTTAATAGTGCCTTAAACTTCTTAGAATAGCCTGTTTACTTCTAACCTACGGCCCTTTAGTCAGGTCTAAACTCGAATACGTCGGCAGGATAACCGCTGGTCATTAAGGATAACTGACTGGATTCCAAGAGAAGGCAAACGCGGGAGGGGGAGACAGAAAATTAGGTGGGCAGATGAGATTAAGAAGTTTGCAGGTATAACGTGGCAGCAGAAAGCACAGGACCGGGATGATTGGCGGAACATGGGAGAGGCCTTTGCCCTGCAGTGGGCGTACTCAGGCTGATGATGATGATGATTATGATTATGATGATGAAACTCGAATATACACGCACTCTATGGACCCTTACCGACACTACCACCTCAACATGCTTTAATCTTTTCAGAGCCGTTCCCTATGTTTCTTTTTCTTTTTCAGATTATCCCTACCTGAGTGCGTCTCTTCTCTGTTCGTTTCAAGCCAACCTTCTCAGACTTGCATCACTCCGTCAAGTCGCCCGTCTTTCTCTCACAATTTTTTTTTGCAAGTCACCCCAGACAGATCATTGTCCCTGCACATTGTCACTCAAGCCGGACCAGCCAGGAAAAGACCGTATACTCTCCTCAAGCTTGCACTTTCTGCTATTCCTCCTCATTCTTCGTCCATATATCAAGAGACTGGAGAGACCTTCCCGCTGAAGCAGTGCTTCAATGTGACCCAGTCACATTCGAACACATTAACGAAGAGCTATTTATTAGACATTCTCACCCCTCCTGTAAAACCATGTCCGTCGAGGGCCTTCGGAGTAATACCATAGGTCGGCAAACTCACTCATGAGTCGACTCACTTAGACTCACTCGGAATCAGATTGAGCCGTGAGTCTGAGTGGGTCTGGGTGAGTAATAGTTTGATGAGTTTAAGTCCGAGTGAGTCCGGTTGAGGAAAATTTTAGTGAATGTGAGTCCGAGTGAGTCCGGTTGAGTAATACGTTGGTGATTCTGAGTCCGAGTGAGCCCTACGCGCAACATATATTTCTTGTGTGAGTCTGAGTGAGGTCCACCTTTTATTGCCGACCTATGGGTATTACCAATTAGGTAGGTAGGTATTAAACTTTATTAAAGTCCTGAAGAAGTCATCCCCCCAGTTTTCATTGAGGGAAGACCGCGGGCCGCTCCCACGTCGGGCGGGAAGACCAAGCCTCACCGCCGCGTCGTGGGCCTTCTGGACTGCCTGGAGTTGTTTTAAGGATGAAGAGATTTATTACCAATTAAACAAAAAAATATGTCAACGTTTCTTGCAGTTGCAGTTAGGCTATATCTTGAATGGCGTCGCCAAATGCTTAAAAACTCAGCGAGAAAATGTGGCCCGGATATAAGGAAACCAAGTGCTAGTCAGTTTCGTGCGGCCTGCATCCGTTGTGCGCATCCAAATGTATGCCGACTTGCCGGTGAATCGGTGGAATGGCGTCGGCACGGTTATTTTGGGGAGCGCTCGCGAAAGTTCCGTCTGAGAGATACGCAGCCGTACAACGCTCTGTTTCTTCCTATTGCGTGTCAAGCAGTGATGGAAAGTGAGCGCTGAGGGGTGTCGGTCGCATCCCGTTCGTTTGGCAACGTATGCTAATCTTGCCCTCAGAACTGAATCGGTCGGAAAAACCCAGGCAAGCCTGCAGTCTCTGGAGCTGTACTCAGCGGCTGAAGTTGGTCAAGCGCGGGGATCAAGAGCACAAATGAATTCCCGTGGGATTCCGCTGATAACAGTATGTCAAGCTAATCCGGCTATAAAGCGCACTTAAATAGCCATTTAAAAAAATCACGCCATATCCACGAAGTGAATGATGATGAGTGGGCAAAGCTCCGGAGGTAATCTGGTCAACCGTCAATCCCCGTAAATTTCGCCCACTCTATCATCATACAAAGACCTAACGCACAAACGCGGGGGTCCTCATATATGACGTTAAGCTCAGGGGAACGTTTGTTGTCGGCGTTGCCGTCTTGCCTTGCGAAGGCGAGAGCGCGTTCACGATCACTTTCATCCATGGCAGAAAGAGAATGTGTGGTCTGGAACGCGCTTATACTTCATGGTCATCAGCGTCATCGTCATCGTTATTACATGTAGTGGGTACATTCCTCTATACTGGAACGCGCTTATTCTTCATGGTCATCAGGCGTCATCGTCATCTTTATCACGTGGAGTGGATACATCCTACTATACGTGGCTACGTACTACTACTACTACTACATACTACAGAGGAGGGACAGACCCACACCCTAAGGAGCTTCGCCCCTAAAAATCTTCGAAATTACAAAGAACGAGCACGTCATTCTTTCTAACAATTCCGGTACATTCGTCGCAATTCATGGCGACAGAAGTAAGGTCACTTGACGTCATTGGAAAATAAGCTCTCCATTGGTCCACATAACCAGGTATATCAGTTGTG
This sequence comes from Rhipicephalus appendiculatus, assembly GCA_030522465.1. Lineage (NCBI taxonomy): Eukaryota > Metazoa > Arthropoda > Arachnida > Ixodida > Ixodidae > Rhipicephalus > Rhipicephalus appendiculatus. Next base: position 43,093 of record JALIZH010027041.1, read on the forward strand.
CATTGTCTCCTACTCTGCTTTGCCATGCAGTCGCATGCCCGTTCTGCCTTGTCTCGCATGGCTATCGTGTGCGATCAACTGATTGCACTTTCTTTTGTGCGTTTTGAACTACGCAAGCGGTGATAACAGCGTGAAGCTGAAAAGCACGAAACCGTGATTAGGTTCAACGTTTAGTGCTGACGTTGCCCACGCGTTTTATGAGAAATAAGTGGCATGGAGGAGATAGCGCCTGTAGGAATGGCAGTGGAGGCAATAAAAAACCACTCTTTCGTCTTTGAACTCGGAGTGGTTTAGGAGCCCTTTAAAGCAACGTACCATGTGCGCTCTGTACAGGCCCGTAGCCAGAGGAGGGGGGGGGGGCTAGGTGCCCCCCCCCCTGAAATTCGTATGGAGGGGGTGTCTTACCGCGAATAAATAATGAAAATAGGTGGTTTTCAAGGTTTTCAATGAGTGCCCCCCCCCTCCCCCCCCCCGACGAAAAAAAATTTCTGGCTACGGGCCTGGCTCTGTAAGATTCACTCCAAGTTCTGAAATGTCCTAAATAAGGTGTTAACGAGAAATTCGGGAGGAGACGCTTCTTCTTTCCTGCTTTTTTTTAAACCTTATTTCCTATAGCTTTCCCCGGTGCTCCACTTTTATATCTTGCAGAGGGACTGACTCGTCACTAGAATGTCGCCGTCCTTCCAAAGTCTTCGTCTTCATCTCTCGCTTCATTTTCTTCCTCGCGTCGGTCTCCTTTTCTTTTCCTCCTCGTCTACCCTTTACTACGCCTCCCCCCTCGCCCTTTCTCGTTTTCTACGAGACTCGACGACTCCTGACTGACCTGGAAAGGCCGGAAGGTAGGCACCTCTCGAGACCTGCCTTACTCGCTCTAACGATCGTCCTCTCACACAGCGTTTTTTTTTCATCCGGAATGCTGGGCATCCAGCGGGCCCCCCGATATGAATCCTCCATTCTAGCCTCCTCTCCCTTCTTCCCTCTCCCTCTCATCCCTCCTGACACCTTTGACCCTGAAGGAGAAAGGCCGCGTCGCTGCAAGAACGCGTCCTAGCACTTTCGTCCACAACGCCCGACTCCGCTGCTCCAGCTGACAAAAGGGCTGACCCGCAAATATTTGAGTCAACGCGTTCTCGCGTTCGCTTTCTGATTACATTTCTTTTTCTTTCTTTGTGTCTCTTTCTCTTCATTACTTTTTCGCTCTCGTACTTGTTGGCTCTGTGCATCTTGCAACGCTCGCAGAATGGGAGGCACGAGACAGACTTCTTGTCCCGGCTACATTCATCTCTCCAGTTACTGCTGAACTGACTCGCAGACGAACTCGTTTTGGTTGCGTAATGGCCTCGTGTAATATACAAGCCGGCTTACGTATGGATAGATGCAGGTAGTTCTGTTACAAGTGCGTGTATGTGTGAGGAGTGGAGGGGGCATCTGGAAGTCGTTTGGAAGACCTGCGTGCGAGGTGGGAAAAAGTGACTTATACAACAACTTCTTGCGCCGACTATGTTCATTTCTCCAGTTACCGTTAAGATGAATCGTCGGGGACGGACTCGCTTTTCGTTACGTAATGGCTTCGTGTAATATACGAGCCTGCTTACGTATAGATAGATGCAGGTAGTTCGGGTATGCGTGAGTCAAAGGGGCATCTGGAAGTTGGTCGGAAGGCCTGAGTACGAGGTGGGAAAAACCGACTTATACAAGAAGTCCCAGGGTTTTGTACACGGTCAGTAAGGGTCAGTCCGCAGGGTCAGCTTATGCCGAATGAATGGCGCACAAATACAGGAATGTACTACATTATACGTGGGCTAGGGTGCCGGTGATTACGGACCTCTAAACGATGGTTCTGCCACCCGAAGCAATCTGAAGGTAAAAGGGTATTCAGATAAGAAAATGGAAGGAAGTGTTATCACTGACGCCCGAGTAGGTGTTGGAATTCGCGCGGCCTTTTTATGTGTCCCCTTCGCGAATGCTTAATGCTATCTCGTGGTTTCGCTTTCGACTATCAATGAAACTGCGCTTAGGGTGCGGCAGTACGCGATGTTTCGCCATAATGCAGCTGCGTCCAAGAGCTGTGATGGCCTACTTTCGAACCAATAAAGAAAAGGCCGGCGAAGGTGCGGTTGTTGATTGGGATCAATTCTGAATTAATCGGAGGAACTCTGTCATGTAGATAAGGTTGCGAAATGGACATTTCTTTTCCTGCGTGCTTATGCACAATGAATGCAGCACGTTTTGCGGGCCATTTTAACTAGCTGCGAATAGACAGACAGACAGACAGACAGACAGATAGATAGATAGATAGATAGATAGATAGATAGATAGATAGATAGACAGACAGACAGACAGACAGACAGACAGACAGACAGACAGACAGACAGACAGACAGACAGACAGACAGACAGATAGATAGATAGATAGATAGATAGATAGATAGATAGATAGATAGATAGATAGATAGATAGATAGATAGATAGATAGATAGATAGATAGATAGATAGATAGATAGATAGATAGATAGATAGATAGATAGATAGATAGATATCTGAACCTACATATCAGTTATAATTGTCGGGGTTTTACGGCCCAAGCAGAAGATGGTTACCGACCGGGCCGCCCATGCCATAGAACTTCACGAACTGACGATCGTAGTATAGCGCAGTGGGATCGTGCGGGGACCCGTGCCCGGATCCTTAGGGCCAAATAAAGTTGCCTGTCTCCCACTCTCTCTCCGGTCACACGAGACATTTAAATCTCCCGCTCAGCAGCTGGCGCACGCCCGAAGCGTCGTGTCTCAGGTTTTCCGAAACAAACGTGGCATGTTCCGTACCGATACTTCCTCGAAGTTCGCTCGCGTTTCCCAGAAAACAGGCGGTCGTGGTGCGGCGTACACACGTGTACATATACTTCACAACTGCTATAGTCAGGCAATACTTCCTTCCCCCAACCCCGTCAATCTCTCTTAACTAGAGCAACAGAGATCTGCATGTCACGTGAGTGTAAAAGCGTGATACGCGAGAGTGTGCGAACGAATAAAGGCGTCACATGATGCGGTGGCGGCGGCCGATGTAGTCGTGACCTGACACCCGAGCTATGTACGTGGAAAGCAGACCTTGGCTTCTGCACGAGACCATGCCATGTAAGGACAAAAAAAACCTTCTCTCTCTCCATCTGCTGTCCCGAGGCTATTCCTGGAACAAGCGGACTACGCGTCATATCTAATTCGTGACGTATGCGCTGTCTCACACTGTATGCTATCTCACCTGCTGCACGGCTCAATGTATCATATGGGCTTCCAAGAAACTCCGAAAGCATGCTGTCTTTTTCGCGGAGTGGGTTTCTTTGGCTGTGACTCAGTTTCGTATGTCCTTAAATTTGGCAGGCTTTGAGTGTTTCGGTCGCACCCAATCAATGATTGAGTCATTGGTTGATGGCATGCCATCAACCAATGATTGATAGCATGCCATCATGATGGCATGATGGCATCATCATGCCATCATCATCATGATGGATGATGATGGCATGATGGCCGTGATGGATGGCAGAGGATCCCACAGAACACGACGTCATCCGGCATTTGGTTCGCGGTCTTGTGTGTCGTTACTACAAGCAGTTCCTAAACGCAATTATCATGGTAAATTAATTACTTCTCATTTTTATCTTCTCATGTTCTCAATTAGGATCACGGCATGTACCGAAAAAGAAAGGCCAAGTTTAAAATGTCACGCTAGCGCTCTTTTGAAAGGCCTTAAACACTCTTCCGGTATTCTTAACACAGTTTAAAATTATAATAAAATTTTTCGGTAAAAATGACCGTATTCGCCAACAAGGCAACCTACAAATTAAACATCTTTGGATACGATTAAATGAGTACAGATTTATCGGATACGATGATTCCGATGTCCCCGCAGATAATGTACAGTAGTCGACAGTACTATTACGCAACAGAAGTCAAAACTTAGCCAGCATCAGCCAACGTCAACCATAAGTTAGCCAAAATTTGCCAGTGCTTGCTGTATGCAAGTGGAAACGGTTGCTCGAATTATCGCCGATATCGTGCCCTACCACATAAAATGGGTTGAAAGGGCCAATGGGGATATTGTCTTTAAATATGAACAATCGAGCCTTTCGCACCCATCGAATTGCCGCCTCCGTGGCCGTGAATGGAAGCTTCGCCCTCGCGCTCAGCAGCAGGACGCATCACCTGCCAGTGGCGTAGCCAGAAATATTTTTCCGGAGTGGGGGGGGGGGGTCTTTCAATTGTACTTTATGTATGTTCGTGCATGTGTTTGTACGTGGGTGTGTACGTGTATATATATATATATATATATATATATATATATATATATATATATATATATAGGAAAAATATATATACGCCTCTAAAAAACTGTTTATTGGTGACGTTTCGATCGGAGACCGATCTTCATCAAGATGATTCCGATGTCCCCGCAGATAATGATGTCCCCCGCAGATCGGTCTCCGATCGAAACGTCACCAATAAACAGTTTTTTAGAGGCGTATATATATTTTTCCTATTTTGTTCTACGGCAACCGAAGCCAGACTCTTCATAATCTACGTGTATATATATATATATATATATATATATATATATATATATATATATATATATATATATATATATAAAACTTCGGGGCGGGAAATGTGTAAGCCGCCCAACCCCCCCAACCCCCTTCCTGCTGGCTACGCCATGACTACCTGCTAAGCTCCCGAGTGGGAAAGCCCTCTCAAGTTTCCTTCTCTGCCCTCAGAGGTCTTTCCCGTTCCCTCGTCATTTTCTTTACGCCAGCAGGGTTCTTCCGTTCGTGACGTCACCAGGGAGAAATCCCATCGATTGGTTCGTCAAGGAGACACGCTGTTGCCAGCGTGACGGTCGAGAGCCAGCTATGTGTGTTCCGAGAAAACGTGAAACGTTCAGTATACGACTCAAAAATAGCAGCTCGACAATGTCACGTCAGTGATGCCCCTCTTACGTTCCCGAATAACTTAGCCCACTAAACATGGGAACTTCTTTTAGCGAGGCTTGTACGGCAAGCACGCGTCGCGCGGCTTCCGGCATTTTGACAGTACGCGCAGTGTACATACGGTGGCCAAACAAAGAACGCGCTATAAGTATGGCGTGACTGAAAGCGCGCGTACGTGGAAACGAAAGACTCGTGACGTTCGCACGCCGTCGCGGTGACGTTACTCCTTGACGACTCGCAGAACGCGAGTATTTATTGAATCTGACCGTCAGGCCATAGAAGATAACTTATGGCGCGTTGTGGGATGAAATTTTCTGAATTTCGACATCTCCTTCACTGACAAATTACTGAGTCGGGGAAACATGTCTTTATATTTCGAAATTGATAGCGTCTTCTGTATATTGAGGCTATATATTAAAATATATCTCCTATAACTCAACAGAGTGTAAATCATTCATCGTGGTCACAATATGTTAAACTTAATCCAGAGAAGCAATGTACTTCGAACATGTGTTATTTTTTCTTCGTGTGCTGCATTGGTTCGTGACGTATCGACCGCCTGATACATGGTTCTTTGCAACTTGTTACTTCGTCGCCTATGGTTAATGAGATGTTCGTGCGACATTTAACCATGATATGTCATGATTGTTTGCCTCTTAGTAAAGATGGATTGACAATTACATGCAGTCGATTTCATTCAACCTGGTTTACCGGTGACCAAATTTTGGAATCTTCACTCATCACGTATATTTAAATCAGAAATAGTGGTAGTACAGAGCTATATCTTCCGTTTAGTCGCCATAGAAATAGCGCAATTATGAATGAAACAAAAATCTCAAATGGCATACGCTATGATATGAATAATTTCGTGTGATGGCATATGAATACCTATGAATGCGAATAATCAAATGTGTAGGAATAATATGACACGCGAATACGAGAACACATATGAATCATGTGTGTTGTCGTATAATGATACAATATTATTAGGTTACGTGTCCTATGAGGTCTTTTGATAAGGTTGTCTCTTGACCGATCCATGCCGCGGATCTTCCCGCACGAAGATCGAACATAGCACTCATTTACATCTCAACAGAATACCTATTGACGATAAAACTCAACAGAAACGGAAAATAAAATTTATGGAAATTTTGTCAGGGTTCTGTATGAACATTTTTTTTAAGTGGGGTAACTATAAGGCTAAGTGATGCCAACGTCTGCAGTTGCATAACATTTGACCTACACCTATCCAAAAAGAGAAAGCGTCGGCAGCAGGAACTCGAACTTACAGCCATAGAAGGTACAGCTGCAGAGAGCTGCCTGTTGCAACATACCTGTCCGGTGTATTAGCGGCGTAATATACCTCCGTCGCCTACCTCCAAGTCCGTCCCGCGATCATCTGTGTTTACATCTCAAGCACGTGCTCGGCAGTCGTTTGCCGGCATTCCGTCTCGCACACTACGTAAAGTGCGGCCGGTCTTCCTTGTTTGCGAAAGGAGGCTGAGAGCCTCAATTTAGTCTTGCAAGCTTCCTGTTTTGTTTGAGTCGCTTCTCTACTTCTTTGTATTTTCTTTCTCTGTTTCCCACTCATGTCTAGTCAAAACATCTAGATTGCGCTAAATTGCCACCTAGTAAACATGGTAATCATGGTGTGAGCACAACAGAAAGACGATATGCTATCCTTTATCTGTAGTGCCCTCACTGACGTCTACAAGACAGGAGCTGGTGATGTCTGGAATGACTGTTTACAAAAATATTATAACGTCTTCAGGTGGTGTTCTGGTGTTCATTTACCTTTAAAATTGTGTGTATGTACATTGGATATAGAAGACCATTTATTCTAGTAATAAATGCAAGTAATGGCAAGCAGTGCATAAATGTGCAAACGAAGAAGATGAAAAAAAACATATGACATGCCGCTTGGGTGGTGGCAGCGTTCGCAAAAAGTCTTATCTTTAATATTAGCACAATAGTGAAAATTTCGAATATTTTGCAGAACTAGAATAATATAAAGAGATAGACTGAACGTAAACGTAAAGAGGGTGCTCATCTTTTATTAAATTTAGAAGTCATTTCATGAAAATTTCTCTGGGCGTGGCAACCTTTGATGAACAGAAAGATTACGAGAAGGTCCACACACCTGTCACAACATGAACTAGGAATCTCGTAAGTGAGCTTGCGTTCTCAAATGCCCATCGTGAATCGGATGTGCTTACTATAAAACAATGCATGCATTAACGACGTAGTTTATGAATAGCATATCTTTCAGACAAAACATCCCAATCATAATACTCTAGGCGGACAAGCTTTCAAGATTGATTGGCTTCAATTTTGCAGCCTCTTGATTTGGCTTAACCATAAGTGGTAAATCATAGTTGAATGATTACCCTGTAATTGTTCATCCCAAGGTTTCTTATGAACGTGACAGAGAGTACTACGTTGAAAAAAAAATGCTATTTTACGTCCAGCTGTCTGACATGTCTGAGTCATAAGTTCTAGCCAGCAGTACGACACAATTGACAATAGCATGGCTTTGCTAAAAGAATGCGATGAGAAATTCTAAATGAGTCGGGAAACGCTCAGGTAGGCATCTTTGGCACAACCTTCTGAGAGCAATCAAATTGTATATCTGTACTTCTCGCAGCTGCATTTGTTTAGAGTATGCAGACACACCCACGTGTATGTAATGGTGTTAAAATTAATAAATGACATGTTCCAAGTTTGATCATCCGGAGGAAAGTGCCGGTACTCAGATCCACGTGAAGGAATTACCTTCAATCAAGCTATATCAGATAAAAAAAACGTCCAGATAACAACGAAAGGCGCGTGCAAAACGCCCACAAAAAAGTTTGTCGTTGTCCTAACAGGCCCTGAATAAAATCACGCACCTAATATTTATGGGGACGAAAAGGACACCTTCACAACTAAATAATGAAGCTTTGCATATAACATCCTAGTTATATTTTATCTTTTTCAACTCTAACGGAAGGTTTAGCTGCAGGCAGCGCCCCAATCAATAACACTAGAAGGCAGCATGACCGAGACAACTGTGATCACGAAAGTGCGTTAGCATGCAGACTTGGTCTCTGGCAGCACAGTATAGCTCTCCAGTACAACGAATCGATAAAATCGAGTCTTTCACTGCTCCGATATTTAATGGAAAGTGACATGATCATGCTTGCATTTCGATGGCGTGACGAAAATGCATTGATGGCATTGATGATCTTGTCTCAAGCCTGTGCCCTTAAATTTGTGACGAAAAAGAGCTAGAATATTTAAAAGTGTAGTAGCATGAAAGTTCGTTCGACAGACATCTCGCAACAATGATATATATATATATATATATATATATATATATATATATATATATATATATATATATATATATATATATATATATATATATATATATATATATATATATATATATATCGCTGACTTTAAAATGGCAACCCCGTGATTTCGACAATGCTTCACGGAAAAGCACATAAACATTAAACTCAGTCTCTGTCCACACAGCTGCGGCGTGCGCGTCATAACGTCTTCTAGGAGAGAAGTGCACGACCGCATCCGAAAGCGAAAGGTTTTCGTGGCAGCCGAAAAGGAATGCATTAAGAATTGTAGTGCGCCACTCAACAGGCTCTATTTAGAGCTTCGATACTTTCAATGATGCGTATGAAAATAATCGTTGTGATAACTTCGTTCAAAGTAGTTCATTCAACGCCGTTATATATAGCATCATTATAATTTTCAGCGCTCAGAAAACGCCAGGACAATATGCGGAACAGTGCACAGCTGACCGTGATGCAAGTGTCATTTATCGCTGGTATCTAACGGCGCACTCATCGAATAATATATCGTTACTCATATGATGCGTCATTTCTAGGCCGTGATGTTTGCATCAATTATCAAAAAAAAATATTTCTATGAGTGTAATAACGAAATGTTTAAATAGTTTCGTCACTTGTAGCATTCATTATGGTTCTGCCGAATAAAAGGGGAAAAAAAGGAAACACTTAGCAGCATTATAATCAGTCCATACAATATTCTTTTTCAATTAGCGATCAGTATTGCCTAAAGGCTAAGTCGATATTGAAAGTGAATCCAACATCGAACAGCCTTTTGCTGTGATATACGAGAACAGCCTCTAATAGTATTCGCACTGTATTTTTAATCGAGAAGCCAAATCATTTGTTTCCCTGTCGGGGAACTTAGTCACACGTTCATACGAGAAAACACGCTAAATTCAGACGCAGCGTGTCAAAATAGATGTTTCATTCACTACTCACCTTCACAGTGGAAGTCTTTCCGTTGGGTGTCGCGTTATCCATAGCGTCTTATTCGTTCGTCCCCGCTTCACTTATTTTTGCAGAGATTCACCCCTAAGCAATTGAGGGGGGGTCGAAGCGGGTGATAGCTCACACCAGAGTCACTCGGCGGTGAACACTCAACGAAACCCCTGTTCCCATCACCATCGACCAGCGAATAAAACCAACACACAACTCTGTTATCCAGCAATATGTGAAGGACGTCGAAAAACCACGTATATGAAATGGAAGAAGGCGCGTCCTTTTCCAAAGGCGTCGCAAGAGAAACACTCCGGCACACGATACAAAGAGCAGACGACGCCGCGCGAGAAGCCAACGATATGAAGGAGGCACAGCTGCTACGCACTCCGCTACCGCTGGAGTATGCGACTCATCGCGGAGCACTGAAGCCCAGGCGTCCACAGCGAGCGCACGCCGGCCGCGCTCGCAGCGGTGGCGCTGCTGTCGTTACGGCGCGCAGCGCGTCGTCGCGCACTGGGAAGGGGAGCAATGAGAGGGGAGCAAAGACGGTGTGCCGTAGGGGGGGATGAAAGCGCACCACGTGCACCGAGAAGGGTGTGTTTTGAGCGCTGCGTGCGTGTTCCTTTTTGGCGCGCTACTTTGACCGGAGCAGCGCGCGCGCTTGATAAAGCGAGGACGGCTGTTCTACGGCGGGGGGTTCTGGACGCGCGCTCGTGGTGCGAGTTTGTGGGGGCGGGTTTGGTTGAACGATGAAGCAGGGGACTGCGTGGCGTAGCGTTTTACACTTCATTGATTTGTTTGACCCTGCGTTATCTCTCTTTTTTTCCGCTTCCGTCGGCTTCACGTGTTTGCTTTCTACAGACGAGGCGTACATCTGTGGACGGTTCCGGGGGAACTGAGCCAATCTCCACCCTCTTCGAGAGGGAGATTAGTCGTCGGTTTTCCGCGGGGGACGACTGTACTAAGGCTCGGTTTCCGGTATGTAGTATGGGAGAGAGTGGCGTGTGCCAGACGCGTGGGTTCTTCCGGGTCTTCTTCTATTACTATATTTGACTCACCGCGGTCCAAATAGAGCACGAGGGGTGGGGGGGGGGGGTGCCCTTTGGTCGTTTTCTGTCCAGCTGTTTGGTCGCTCACGGCTACGCTTCATAGACGTCCACTGTTACTCAGCTGAACAAAGCAGACGCAGCTGTCCGGGTACGGACGGTCCAACACTTGCGAACGTGAGTGTGGTTTAGTGCTTTTAGCCAGCACTGCGGGGAAGGCGACAACAACAGTTATATCCCAGCCAACATTATTCACGCCTTCATCAAGTTTATGTTTTTTCCTCGTTATATTGCACTTGTGTGTTAGTGCGGCCGTACGCAAGAAATGTTTGCTTCTGAGGAATATTAATTATCTCGCTGAGGCCAGTGTCGTAGCCAGGGGGTGGCACACCGGGCACGTGCCCCCCCCCCCTACGGTTTTTTTTTTTTTTTGTCATGGCATACAGAGCAAGAAATGACCATTTCAATGAGGTGCCCCCCCCCCCTACCGAAAAGAATTTTCTCCCTACGCCCCAGGCAGAGGCGAACAGAACCACCTCACTTTGGCCTTCAAGATAAGGTTTGAGATAACCCCAGCGGGCCTTGTGTACTAACCAAGGTCAGCTGGAACACTTCTCGGAGAAGGTAAAAGGAACCACATGGTAAGCGATCGAGCGGTAATGTTGAGGTATAACAAACAAAGCGTATCAACCCATCGGAGATATCGCGAATGTTTATGACGACAATGGATGCGACGTGCAAACCACAGAACTGCGAAAAAAGTCCGAAGGTTAAGGGTTCGTGATGAGCTTGAATTCTTCACTGAAGCGAAATAATAGCAAAACACACAAGCTACCTCTGTTAATGCGAATTGTTTCGGTGACTACGTCACTTTGACAGCGCAACAGTCTAGTTTAGTAATGGCAATGAGTGCTTAGTAATGAGTGTCATGGTTTAGTGGTAAATGTGTAAGCTGAATATTTACCAGCCTGTCTCCTACATATTTATTTGGCTGGTCTCTTTGATACATGACCCTAATAACAGTTAAAGACAATACTGAAGATTTTCTGTTTCATCTCCCAAATTTTATTCTTAATATCAGCGTTATGGGAAAGATGAATCTTTATAAAAACACCTCTCTATTGGATATATATTTTTTCAGAGTATTTTCATGATTTTTTTGTAATAATCATTTTCTTCTACATTTCTCTCAGAAAAAACAAACTTAGTCATATTTTTATTCCAAAAGAAGGCGTGTCGGTTAAACATTGCAGGAGTCTGCATAGTAAATAGAAGCATACTTTATGTAATAAGTTGCGGGGTTTTACGCGCCAAAACCACGATATAATCATGAGGCACGCCGTAAGGGAAGGGCTCCGCAAATTTACGTCATCCGGTGATCTTTAAAATGCACTGACATCACACAGTACACGGGCCTCTAGCATTTCGCCTCCATCTAAATGCGACTGCCGCGACCGGGATCGAACCCGCGACGTTCGGGTCTCTTTAGGTAGGCATATATATAGGCATTCAGAAGGTAAACGATTGAAGATAACATCGCTATTCAAATTCCAAGCGGTTGGCAGGAAGAATAACAGGTCAGTTTGCCATCACAATAGCCTATGTAACGTGACGAAAAACCTCTTAAGTTTACTTGATTCAATCACCAATTATGCTTGTATTTAGACGCTTACATATTAAAGGGGTACTGACACAAAAACTTTGGCCTCGCGTTTTTTTGCTGCAGTGTGTTGCTGGGGGGCCTGTTAGTCATAACACGGCACCTCGTTTGCTGCAGCGCGCGACAGATATTTAATTACAGGCTGCTCATTACCGACCAGTTTCACTTTCGGTTTGAGAGAGCTCGAAAAACGACAAGCCGACGGGTGCAACTAACACAACCTAGCGTGCGCAGCTCTCGACCACGTCAGCACACAGAACTGTGACGCACTTCCGCACTGTCCGCATCAAGAAGTCCTTTAGAATAGGAAACGGGACAGCAGTGTCGCCAAACACAAAACTTTCAACGCGTACGCCGCGGCCACGGACTCGCGACCAGCCGCCGAGAAGTATAGACTGCTGGAACAAACGCGGCAAAAGAAAAAATGGCGGCTATGACTTCATCATAACTTGTTGAGCGTGGTCACGTGAGGGAAGTAGGGGGGGTCACCGAGATTCACCTCTAATGGTGTCAGTAGCGCGAGGGAGTCAATCGCTCACGCAAACTTCAAAATTAATTTAAATACCTTCCAAGCTATATTCGCTGTTGATAATTTTGCAGATGACATACACATGTTCACGGGAATCGAACCCGCAGGCTGTCTCGGCCGCGAAATTTTGTGTCAGTACCCCTTTAACACCTCGTGTAGAGGCTTATCCAAAACTTAAAATCCAGCGCTCCTTGCGTGAGCCAGTAAACTTTAAGCCGCAAATAGATACTCAGTGTCAATAAAATAAACTGCCCCAACAAGGAACCCCGAATATCCCTTGTCCACATCCGAACATTCGCGACAATAAAGAAAGGCTATACACTTAAACACTGCCTTATCTGTTCCTGATCAAAGCAAACTTGCCGCCTCGACTCACCAGGAAGATGCGAGTCCGATGAAATCTCGCCAATGAAAGATTACCCTTACAAGGTAAACGTCAACAGCGCCAGCGTGGTTATTTTTATTGCTCGGCAGCAGCAACAGCCAAAGTAGGTGAACGGCTATAGCCCGATAAACATCGCTCCCGCATTGCGCAGTCTCCCTAAATCGGTGCAACATTGCGATAGCTAGAGCTGGCGCCAACGGATGCAGGAAGAACCGTTAAATGGTGCTATCCCAAGTCGTCCACTCACTGGAAAATGGTCAGACGACTTTCACAAAACGAGACTTGGGAATGAGTCGTGCTAATTCTAGGACCACTAATTACAAACCATCAATTACTTTTAACTAAATAGGACTTGTCCCTTGTGTATCTTCCATGTGTGTTGGGATTTTTTTCTTGCGCTCAGTAATTTTTCATTAGTTCTAACTAGTTGACAACTTCACCTGAACTCAAATTGCATATCCTCACTATAGGGGCGTATTAGAAATTTTTTTTGCGTTGGGTAGGGGGGCTCAACTAACCTTTATGTATGTTCGCGCACGTGTTTGTATGCATGCTTGTATACATAGGCGTGCGCACGAGGGGGGCAGAGGGGGCGGCCGCCCCCCCCTAATCACTTAAGAGATGGGGCGCAAAGTCAGCCCCATACAATGACATAATAGGGATGGGGGCGCTGCAACTCGGGGGGGGGGGGGGGTGCAAAATCAGCCCCATAAATTAAGATAATAGGGAGGGGGGCGCTTCGACGTACTTTCGCCCCCCCCCCTGAAGGGGAATCCTGCGCACGCCTATGCTTGTATATATACACAGGCAAAAATGGGAAAAAAAATTGGTGAAAGGTGTGAACCCCCGCCCCCCTCCTTCCCCGACTACGCCAGTGCATCAGTATTAAGAGAGAGAGAA